>PVIH01025720.1:0-20123 GCA_004025045.1 Sigmodon hispidus | reverse complement strand
ATAAGGATATACAGGGATGGAAAAAAAAATTCAGAGGGAAAGCTGAACACAAAGAAAATATATGTGTAGTAATCTTATTTGCATTTCCACCCTTGATAAGCCATGCTTATGATTATTATCCTCTGTATAGTTATTGTTAACTCTTCGGTATTTTTAAATTCTTTTTACTGTTTTTTTGATAAATACAAAATAAAGAAGGAAAAAAATGTTTTAGTGTTCATTTTTATACTCAACACTGTAGCAGTAGTAAACATGCATTTGATTTAAAAAAGAATAAAAATTTTTCTATTATTTGATGTTTTATTTTCTAATTTTTCTTATTATTTTCAACCATTCTTCTTCTTTGAAGAATGTAGAAAATCTATTCTGTTTTTCTTATATTTGACTAATTAAGTTTTGATTTCTTTAACTTTTTATTCTTTGAAAAAATATATTCACCTTCAATACCCACTGTCCATGTACTGGTGACATAAATGTGATGTTGTTATGAGGTGTCAGGTTCTTCTGTCACTTTATATGCTGAAAAAGTAAGGAAAATGATAAGAGTATGCAGCCTTAGAAAGCAGTGACTAAAAATAATTTTTGAGAACAGGAAAGGTAATGAGCATGTTTCTTAGAAAAAAAAGTGTACCAAGAGTTTAGAAAGCCCCTGAATTGTGAGTTGCTCTTAGGTTAGGAAGACCTACGAGGCAAATAGAGTATTAGAGAGAATAAATCTATGCTGAGTACTCTGGCTGAGTCTTTTTCTGGATTCTGAACTGAGTATACTAGTGAAAAACCATGTGAGGTCAAGGCAAACACTTTTGCCAACTGCTGTTGCAGCTTCTTAGGTCTGAGTGTAGTTCAAATAGAAAAAAACTTACTAATGCTTTTCAAACAGTGTCAAGTACCAGAAAGCTCTTTGCCTTCAGAGTGGAGCCAAATTTCACCTAATCTAAAGGCTAAATTTGTCCCCTGACACTTTAAAAATAGCAAAAGATAAAAATACACATTGAGAAGATCAAACTCCATAGCAAGGAATACTGAGGAGGACATGACTGTCTCCCAAGCCCTGTAAGCTGTCCAATCTCTAAAAAGTAACTGATTAGCATTCAAATTAGAGCAGTATCTTGAGCCTCACTAACAGATATAATATTATACATAATATAAATTATAGATATGGAAATTATACAGCAATTAGCATTTTATTAGTGTTAAAGAAGATGGAAACAGAACGTGAGAATGTAGCCAAACATCTAGATGAGAAAATGGAAATCCTAGCTGAATGAATAACAATAATATTACCAGTCATTTATTGAACACATTTGTCAAACAGTAGGGGAGATAGAGTCGTAGTTGGGGCCTGAGAAGTCAGGAGAGAAATTCAAACAGGGCAGGAACCTGAAGGCAGGAGTTGATGCAAGAGCTGCAAGGAAAGGTGCTCATTTGCCTGCTCATTTGCCTGCTCAACCTGGCTTGCTCAGTCTGCTTTCTTATAGAACCCAGAGCCATCAGCCAAGGGATGGCCCCACCTCCAATGAGGTGGACTCTCCCCAATTAATCACCAAATAAAAAAGTTCCCAATGGGTTTGGCTAAAGCCAGATCTTATGGACACATTTTCTTAATCAGGGTTTCTTTCTCTTAGATGATATCAGCTTTTGTAAAGTTGACATACAACTGAATATCCAGTATCCCAAGTGAAGTATCCAAATCCCAGAAAGACAAGTATATGTATTTTCCTGTAAGTGAATATTTGCTGTTAAATCAATACTGAACAAGCTAAAATCTACAGAACCATAGAAGCTAGGTATAGAGTAAGTGTCTAGGGAAGGGAGATAGATATATCAGTCACCCTAGGAAAAGAAAGTAAAGTGGATAGTTTTGGATGAATAAGGCAGGGAATGGAATGGAAAGATCAAATGAAAGAGAGGGCCAGAGGAGCTAATAAGAGGAGAGACAGCTAAAATTACAAGACATTTTAAGGGTTACATAGAAACCTGATACCATAGAAGCTTTCTAAAATATGTACAAATATTAAGACTATCTAAGTGAAATTGTCCCTAAAGATGCACAGTCATACTCCAAAGGCCTTAGCTCAACTATGTTCATAACAGCATTATTCATAATAGCAAGAACCTGGAAACAACCTAGATTCCCCTCAACTGAAGAATGGATTAACAAACTGTGGTACATCTACACAATGGAGTACTACTCAGCAGTAAGAAAAAATGATATCCTAAAATTTGCAGGCAAATGGATGAATTTGGAGAATATCCTACTGAGTGAGGTATCACAAACTCAGAAAGATAAGCAGGGGATGTACTCACTCATTAGTGGACTATAAACAAAAAAAGCAAAAAGCAAAGCATGTCCAAGCTGCAAACCACAACCACTAAACAGCTTGGGATCTGAAACATCTTGGACTGACACCTTTGATCCCACTCCCCCCAGAGGAACACCAGACCCAGTCTTGATGTTGTGGGGAGAAAACTGGATTTGCCAGGAGTGGAAGCTGAACTGAGCAATATTGGGACCTTGGGACCTCCTGCCCATGTTGGGGAGGAGATGGGGAGATGTGGAGAAGAGAGAGTGACCTGAGGGAGTTGGAGGGGGAAGGGACCTTCAATAAGGATATACATGGATAGAAAATGTGACTTTATTCATAATAAAAAAATTTAAAAAGAAAAAAGAAATTGTCAAACAGTGGGAGAGACAGGGTCGTAGTTGGGGCCTTGTCACCAAACCAAACTTACACTACCAGGACTGGGTTATATCTAGTTTAGTTATTGGCCAAAGGGGCCCATGGGACTCTCTAAAGAACCCAGGAAGTTGCTAAGACTCTCAGTTGTTTTCCACAAATGACAGCAAAGTTCTGTTGCAAAAGACAACACCTACACAACTCATTGAACTTGGAGAGTCAAGCTGGTGCCTACATAGATTCTTTACCCCTATATTCTAGAAACTTTGTTACATGGAGTCCTCTTGAGAATAGAAGCATAAACACCAATCCAGGCATAAAACTTTTATCCTACAACAGCATCCTGCCTGCAAGATATACTAGTGCAATGGTGGTACAAAGCCTATAGCAGTAATCAACCAATATCTGACTTGACAAGATCCACTCCATAAGATGAAACTCAGACCTCACACTGATATTACTTGGGTGACCAAGAACTTGAGAATAGATAACCTAGGGACCTAAGGTAAAACCAAGTATTTTGTTTTAAAAAACAAAACAAACAAAATAAAAACCAACCAACGAACAAATCAACCAACCAACCAAGAATGTAGTAATAAAATGACTCCTGAAGGCATTCTGCTATACTCATAGATCACTGACTTGCAAATGGAATTCTTATATCACTGGTAGAAAGACTCATAATTCAAAGAACTATCAATATTTTGTAAAACTGAACATACACATAATCCAAAACCCAAGAATTACACTTTAGGTGAGAATAAAAGAAGGAAAATCCAAAATAAAAATGTGAATATTAAAAAGGGATGATAATATCATAAAAACATTACTACAACTATTACTAATATAGCCTAACAGTAAAAGAAGAATAAAGTTTCACATAATAAAATGTTAGGTAGCAAAGAGTAGTAAGGTGCAACTCAGTATGTTTAGTAACAGAGCTGAATACAATTGAAAAAATGGTGAGCAAAAGAAAGAAGCCCAAATACAAGACTGTATCATATGGTACCTTTCAGTGAAGCCCAAAGTTGGAAGCTTGTATGTAGTTAGAAGTGGGGGAAGCAGCTTGGTCTTAACTCAACTGGATATGCCATACCAAATTGACTGACCCTGGGAGTTCTTTCCCTCTTGGAATATTAGATTGGGGGAGATGGTATGGGGGAAAGCTAAGGGAGGACTGAAGAGAGGAGAGAAGGGCAACAGAGGTGGGTATGTTAAAACACTTTTTAAAAGAAAAAACTATAAAAAAGAAGTGGGGAGAGTACTACTCTTATCTGTGTGGTGAGAGAAGTTTCTTGAATGACAGAATGTTGTTGCTTTTTTTTCCAATTTAACCTTTTAAAATTTTATTCCTTTTGTCTTTCACATCATGCATCTTGATCCTTTCATTTTACAGGCCCTTTTTGTCCATCCTTTGCCCTTGCAACCTCTCCATCTCATTAAAAATATCATAAAGTAAAATTTTAGAGGAAATATATATAAAGGAAAAATACATAGTGAGTCACACTATAAGCCCTTTTATCCATATGTCTTTATTTCCAAGTGTTCATTCCAAAAAGTCATTTTCCAGGTAATGCATTGAAAGCAGTTACACCATAAATCAGTCACCAACATACATGCATGCTATGTATGTATTAAGATACCTAATAACTTACTTGTCTAACTTTCAGTTTTCATTTTATTTGCATTTAAGGAATGTCCAATATTATTGCAAAGTATTATACTGCTTAATTAAAAATTACGCAAACCCATATAAGCAAACAAATATCATTCTGTTATTTGTATTTTAAAATCCTCTGTGCTGTGTGTCAGGCTGGACTTAAAGAAATATACACATTTTAGTACCATCCTTTATTACTCTCTGAAGTATTCCTAGAAACTGATTGATTTTAAGATTCCAATAAATTTAATAAATAAAATATATTGAGAAAAATATTGCTGTGGTAAGGAAATTTCCTATCGCTATACTGATTAACTTGAGTTATGGAGTAATGGATTTTAGTTGAGTTCAAAGGCAAATCAATGTCATGCAGAATGGGGTAATAAAATTGTGCCCCATAAAGCTCTTATTGAATCACAGCCAAATATTTGGCAGAATTCCTGAATATTTCTTGTAGAATATAACTTTAGAGTTTCTTAAAATGATCATAAACGCATTTAATGTGGATGTTGCCAATAAACTAGAAAGCTGTTGACAATGTTTTATCATCGTGATATTCAGAAGCCAGTTGCTTTATGCCCCAGTAATTCAAAGTGATTAAACCAGAAACAAGCTGTATTTCCTAAAAAGCTAAAACAGTCACACAAGAAGACACTAATCACTTGTATTATTTTAACCATGTAGCATCAGAAGTGTTTGGGTCAATGGTACACAGAAAATGGAAATAAGAAATAGAACTACCATTTGAAGATTAGAAAAATGGCTGGCTATATTTGAGGGGCAGAAAGATAAAAATCTCTGATTAGTTTGACCTAAAACATGCAAGTAGGATGGTGTAGAAGTCTCTCAAACCACAGGGTAGCCTGAATCTCAGAATAGGTGATTTTATATGTATATTGAGGGAGTTAGTCTTAGAAGATTAATGGGAAAAGATTCTGGAGCTTGAGAGATCAATGTTTAGGTCATGATTACTGATTTTGTAGACACAGGAGAAAAAAGAATGTTCATGAATGGTATATTCTCAAATGGAATATAAATTAAATGCATTAAATAAATATTTAAAAATTTGGTGCATAGCAAAATAAATGATTCTGTAGGAATGTCTTATTCTTTCATACAACTATTTAGTAAAAAAATTTAAGTTAATAGTAATATGTATTGTTAATTTTCTATTACTGTTTAATGAGACATTTATTTTTTTTATAATGTAGAGGAATGAGAAAAATTATTCCCCTTTATAAACTTCCTATCTTTATTAAAGGACAAAGACATGTGTAAAAAAGGGCCATGAATACAAATATGTTGATTGTTGTGATTCTCATGACATACACACACATCAGATATCATACCTTATACCCTTTAAGTACTTTAATATATTACACATTATATTATTATTATTATTGTTATAACTTTTCAGGAAGGTAGTATATGCTACTGAATAATATGATTATTTTTAAGTTTTTTTAGTGAAACATATTTTATTTACTCAATATTTATCAGTTTCTCAAGAAGAATGTACTACCTAGGGTACAGCATGATAATGGAAGATTGTAAACTTATGTCCCCAGTGTTGAAGAAGGAAAAAAGGAAACTACTTTAAGAGAGTTTAGGATAAATATTGCCATAATATATTGATCAACAAAAAATTATGGCTCCTTGTGGATAAAGAAGTAGAATCAAGGCATGCTTTATTGTCTAGGCACACTATTAAATATATATTTAAGTATTTCTCATTAAAAAGAAAAAAGGTGGCATCTATGATCCTTATGTCAATAAGTACACATGAGTTTGTTTTCTTTTCTAATATCATTTTTATTAAAAGAAACAAATCTCAAGATGGCAAATACCACAAGGAAAGAATAATCAAGATGGTATGTGACTGCTTTTGAAAAGAAAAATTTAAAAAGTGAAAGTCATATGTGAGCAACATATTACTGCCTGAAAATTAACATCTGGAGCTCTCAATCACACAGCTAAGTTTACACATTATACCTCTAGAGAGCACAGCTCCTAAAAAAGGTGACATTTTCTTGGACAATCAATATACAATTATAAAAACCTCGAATTTAATCAAATTCTTTATAACAACCTCTGTAAACATGAGATATTGTTAAAAAGAGAGATCTCAAATGTTAGTTTATAAGAATATATACAATATACATTCAAATATATCATTTATGTTGTTAAACTGAAATAAAAATAATTATTTCTGACATCTACTATTTGTGTGCTTATGTATATTTTCTTAAATAGCAATAATATTAAAAACATCTGTGTTCATTTTTTTTTGCAAAACCCTATATTGAAAGTTCTACTTTTATTCATTCACTTATATTTCTGTTTTATTATTCATATTATAAATAAGTTTATATTTGTATTTAGGTTATGTTATATTGTAATTATTTGTTTGAAGAAACTCATTTGTTATTGAAATCTTGTATGATCCCAGGATACTTTTTAGTAAATTTTATTATAAACTTTCTTAAAAGAGCCCATAGGAGACCACACAATATAAAGCCAAATGATAATGAAAGAATTTATAGCTAAAAAGGGGATTTGATACCGTTCTAAATTTGAATTCACTTTGAGAATACCAATCTATCCTACCTATACCTAAATTTAACAAAACTCAATAAACATGCACAAAAGGTGTCAAAAGGCATCAATAGTTTTGTAGTTTAAGGAGACTCTGACATAACTAATTTCAGCCAAATGAAGAAGAAACTTCAATAGTATAAGCATCAATAGGTCTTGGTTCAATGGGATACTGGGATGTCATTGAGGAGGACATATTGATTTGATACTATTGAGTGAAACTCATAGTAAGCATGGGCTTAACACATACATGGTTTGTGTAATTAATGAAATGAACATTCAAGCATAAATCTTGGATAGCTTTATTAAGCCATTTACTTTTAAGTACATATTGGAAATGGAAAATTTGGTGTTAATACTTTCTAATAAAAGCACTTTACTTTTCTTCCATTTTATTCTTTAGTCTATGTCATTAAAGGACCAAAGACACTATGTTTTGTACTGTCTGTGGTGGCATTGTATACCGTGCATCAAATTACCATTATTTTCTACTAGTATGGAATTAAGACACACTGAATATGTATTTATGAGACATTTAAAAATAGACATAACTTTCACTTAGTTAATAAATGTAACTTGGCAGTAGGTCAGATTCTGAATTCTGGAATCAGATTGTTTGTGTTTAAATTCCTACTTTGGTGACCACATAAACTAATTACATCTTTGTTTTTCTAAATATAAAGTGGAGAGAATAATAGGATCAATTATTTAATGTGGAACTAGAGAAAATTAAATAAACTAATATATATAAAATATTTAAATTGTAATCTGTCACAATAACTATTTTGCAAGTATTTTCTAGCAATTTTGTTGTATCTGATACTTTACATATACATTTATGTGTTTTTCATTTTTTTGTTGATATAGTACTCATATTGAAAGCAGGATAACTATTAAAGAATAATCAAATGAGATATAAACATATAAATAAATTTCCCCTAGTCATACAATTTTACTCATAGACATGTGAGTTCAGAATGCTTATGTTTAATTACTTTTACAGAAAATTTTATGTCTGTACTGTACAGAACTTAAATCCACCTGTAAGCAATTTAAAAGACAAAAATAAAAAAGAAACTCAATGGGCTTGCTAGTCATTCTATCACTGTGGACATGTTAATATATTCTTTTCTTAGCAGAGTTGGCATAGACAAGATAGATAAACACTTCATGCTATGGTTGTATATTGTTTGAGTTTTATTTTAGTAAAGCTAATGAATCAACTGAAGCAATTTCATCCACATGAGCACAGATTTGTTCATTGAGATGACTAATCATATAACTCTCATGGAAAATTAAGACACTCCTTTTCTATGGAGGGAAAAATAATTTGTTCCTTTATAGCCATTGATCCTCTTATACCCATGGACTGTGGTGGAGAGCAGCTGAGCAATTTCTGCTACCACAGTTTAGACACATAAAGATCTATCTGTGCTCTGGAGGCACAGCAGAACATGAGCATCTGAAAGGAACCCGGAGCCAAGTGTCTGCTCTTTCACAATATACACTGAGTGGAGAGTGTAATATCTCATTTTATGCATTAACTTGACTGGGCCACAGTGGGCATACAAACACATATTCGGTCAAACATTATTCGACATTTTATCAGGGTGATTTTGTTTGAATTTATGTTTAAATCAGACACAGTAAAGCAAGCTGTCCTCTGTGAGAGGGAAGAGTAAGCCTACTGAAGGCCTGAACAAAGAACAAGTAGACCTTCCTATTTGGTGAGATAATTCCTATGTCTTAATGTTCTTCAAGCTGGGATTAGAAAATAAAACATATAAAAAGCCATTTGGCTCAAACCTAAACATCAGCTCTTCAAAGACTGGTCTTAATAGAAACCATATCCTTGGTTTGCTTGATTGTCAATCATTTGAACACACATTTTAATGAAAAGAAAGGGACATTAAACTCATCTAAACTTTCCTATTGTGATGGCATCCTGCTCTGAAAGTCATTCTCCTTGCGGTCTATAGGGGGCAGCAGCAGGAGCTCGAGGCACAAACCTCACAAGCAGTTAGTTGGAAAGTAGAGATAATTTTCAAATAAAAAGGGGTGGGAGGGGGAAGGGAGCTTGAACAATGATGTATATGGATTAAAAAATATGACCTTATTCATATTAAAAATAATATAAACAAATTTCCACAAAAAAGAAAATTAAAAAGTTGTTATTTCAAGAAATGAGAGGAGGATCTGAATTCTTTTTAAAAAATGAAACAGAAAAATAATGTTGGTAGAGTAAAATAATATCTTTGCAACTGCATTGTATCTTGGAATAACTAATATATATATATATGTATATATATATATATATGTATATATATATATATATATATATATTCTTGTTAGGGCTTCCTGTTTGATCATTAGCTGTTTTGCTGGTTCTGCTGTGGGGAGTGGTGGGATCATCTGACACAGAAGGCAGTTTGTTCACCTAAATTTGATATTCAGCAAGTCCTCTTTCTTTGTCTCACACTTAGTAATCTTGCTTAAGGATCAATAGCTCTGTGGCCCTGCTCAACACAGCTAACACAAACGTTGATTTCCTAGGTATACTCTGCAGCAACACTCCATACATTCACCAGATCACCTGAGTCCGCTGGTCTCTATCCCAGCATTTCCATTAGCCTTGCTGTGGTTTGCAGAGCTCCCTGGCAGGTGTAGTTTCATCAAAATGGAGGCAAATTTTCGTTAGAAATACCATTTTTTTTTCCTCACCATTTTCATTTGAGTCTTGGAAAAGTAGAAGAAATAATAGTGGTAGCTCTATCCGTTCCTTACACATCATTTTTTGCTTTTATTCATGGTTCTAGAATATTCCATTACTACTCAATCACGACTATACTTTATTAGTCTCTAATATTTTCTTCATAAAGATGATACATGTTTTTAAACCAGTTAATAGTTGGTATCTACATTATTGATTTTAAAATGACATTTGTATCTGGTCAAATTCAATTAATTATTGGTGTCTATATATACATTCTTTAATTATAGTTTTTAATTTTAGTAGGAGTTAATAATAGTGCATTAACAGTATAGTCAAGGTCAATATTATTACGTATAAACTTATATGCTTATAAAGTTTCAGAAAAATTGTTTCACTAACAGGAAAATTAAGTTAGCTAGGTCAGTACAATTAATTGAGATTTTAATTGTTCTAACTTAATTATCATAGATTCTAATACTGTACTAATATACTAATAGTATAAACTAATACAGTACTAAGTATTAGTAGTCAGAGCTGCTACTGAATCATGCTGCTTAAGTGCTTTGCTTGCCCAATTTTTTTGTGATGCTCCCTATTCTTGCTGTTTGCAGAGCATCTCTCTCAGCTAACATTGTGCATACACAGCAGGTAAGAGTATGACTTACTCATAGGCTACATTTGTACAGGATTTGAAGCATGGGTGGCTCAACTTGAACATTTCACAGAACAGTCTTTCATTCTCTTTATTATATAGCAAAGAACTCAATTTCCAGAAAGACTTACTAGTCACATAAATTTCAGAAACATGAAAAACTAGCAATACCATCACAAGCCATTATGCAATTAACACACACTGGCTAATTGGCTTTTTGGTAAATCATCAAAGAGACATTGCACTACTTCAATGCACAAAGAAAATCCAGCAACAGTTATTATTACAATTATGACATTTTATGTATGAACTCAACCATCAAAATAAAAAAAATCATAAAAATCTTTGAGACTAAGGCTATGAAAATCTTGAAGAAATTATAGGCCATTTCATTCACTGAAGCTGCAAGTTAATTCAGAATAAACACAGTTTGAAAAGCATTGTCCCTAAACTATATAGAGAAAATAATTGGAAATTTAATGAACTCTATCTTTGGTAAGATAGCACATTTCACAACAGAGAAAAGCTTAGAATTTGTTAGCTTTCTTAATTTACAAATTACAGAAGAAATAAATTCATACCATGCTTGTTCTACCATGAATGAAGTAGTAATTATTATATGTTTTGTTTGTTTGATTTTTAAGAAGGAAATCATGTCCATAATTACATTTAATGAGAAAAAAAAGAGATTGTTGGGTAAAAAAGAAGATGGAAATTGTAAATGGAACAAAATCTACTTTTTGCTAATTAGGATGCTTAGGAAATAAAATATATTGTTAATAAAAGCAGACTTTATAGGGATAATGTGTGTGTGTGCATGCTTCTGTGTATGTGAAGATGCACACACACTGTGTACACATATGTGTGTACACCACAAAATTTATTGTCAGGAACTCTGCACTCCTCTGAATCGGGGTCTCTCACTGACCTTTTAGCCCAGATAGGCTATACTCACCAGGCAGTGAATTTCAGAGATCCCCCTGTCTCCCCTCTTAAAAGCCTGAGGGTTACAACTATACCATGATCAAGCTCAAGTTTCTTTCTGGATTCCTGCTGAACATAATAATGTCCTTATGCTTTTAAAGCAAGCATTGTGCCT
Source organism: Sigmodon hispidus (assembly GCA_004025045.1). Taxonomy (NCBI): domain Eukaryota; kingdom Metazoa; phylum Chordata; class Mammalia; order Rodentia; family Cricetidae; genus Sigmodon; species Sigmodon hispidus. The sequence goes on along the minus strand of PVIH01025720.1, from coordinate 8,726 downwards.
GCTAAGCCATTCCACTTCTTATAGAGATGATTTTTAAGAAGATGTTGGCAGAAAGGGCTTTGTTGTCCAGTAAAGACCACCAGACTTTTACTTAGCAGACTACTTACTAGAAGACTAAATTAGCAGTGTTAAAAGAGGAATACCAAATTAAAAGTCAAGCCAAGTGTCAATACAAATTAAATGGCTTATGACAACTGTCTAGATTTTCAATCATGTTTCAAAACTCTTAATGAGTTCACCCTGTGCTTTGGCTAATCTGTAAATATGTGTGATGTTTAAAATATGCTAATGAGATTTTTTTCTCATTTGATAGTACTTCTCTTCAAATATCAGTTTAACATTGTTGTTCTTTGGGAAAAATAAAGTTGCTTAACCTTAGTAAATGAACATTTAATGATATGTCTGCTTCCTCCATCAATATCTGGTTTATGAAATCATTTTATCTTTCAAGAATTTGAAGCTTGTGACTATAAAAAGACTTAAATTGTAAAAAGACAAGCTAAATTGTATCGTTTTTTATTTTTTAGTCAATTTACTTGAGCTGATGGATTTAATACCATAGTTCTCACATGTGGCTGTATTCATGTTTCTGAGACTAGCATATGCTTTCTTTGTATAATCTTAAACAAAAGATAAGTGTGGTGGAATATTCTCTGAATGCTGTAAATAAAGGAGCTGTTTTGGTTTATGCACAGCATTGTAGAAGTGGGTGGAGGATCAGAAGACAGGCAGATAGGAGAAGGGCGGAGGTAGCCAGTCTCCATCTGACCCCCAAGGAGGAAACATGTAACAAATCCAGGTGAACCTCAGGCCAGGCCACATGGCAGATAGATTACAAGAAATGGGTTGAATTAAGATGAAAGAGCTAGCTAGTAATGTGCTTGGGACATGGGCCAAACAGTAAGAAGTTAATATGTGTCTGATTCATTTTCGGGGGGGACAAAAGCCGCAGCAGGCAAGGTCCAAACCTCGGGCCCAAATGGACCCCAAAACATTCTACAACAGATAAGAATTGTTTAATTTTACTATTTCTGTATGATGAAATAAACAAAAATTGTTTTCATGTTGACATGTAAGGCTCCTACTCAGGTGTATTTAGGTAGAAACTAATCTCTTATTAAATGAGAATAATTATTTCTCCTAAATTATTTTTGCCCAGATTTTATTAATTTAGTTAGATTTTCCTCCTTATGTGTCCCTCACAGTTTCAAATCAAAATTATATCTTAATGTGTCTGAGAAAAGGGCTCTTAAGCCATAGAAGTTCAGGAAAATGGAACCAGTAGTGCTCTTGATTATCAAGCAGGTTTTTGTTCTCTTTGTTATAGTGTGCACCTGTCCTGAAGATATGTTGGAACATAAGTGCATTATTTTAGGACATGCTTTAGGTTACAGATTCATTACAATTCATGTGGAAGATGAGTTTGTGAGAAGACTGTCATGAATGAAAGTTGGTACTGGAAATAAGTAGTGTGTGGAGATGTGATCTGAGAGGAGTCATATTCATAACATTTCCATTATTCGTGATTCCTCATTTCTAAGACATTTTATTCATCTTTATTTTTTTAAGTGGCACACAAACTTATGGGTTGCTTATGAAATTTTCAAGAATGCTCTCCTTGCCTGTCCTAAATTAGTATAGTTTTAGAAATATGTTTGTATTATTATTTATTAACTTCATTTTATACTGGATACACCAGCAGAACCATACCTAACCTAGCATACTATTTCTTTAAAAATATTTTCAATTTTAAATTTTGCTTATTAGTGGTTTGCCTGTGATGACACAGGCAAATTAACCTATGTGTGATTGGTGCTTTCAGGACTGGAACAAGGAATCAGATCCCTCTTGAATTGGGGTTTTGAATAGTGATGAACTATATATTGTGAATCCTGAGAACCAAATCTCCTTTGTAAGGATCCTAAGTACTCTTAGCTTCTGGGAGTTCTCTCTAGAACATCTTATTTATTGAATCCACAAGTTTTTAACTTACCCAGGAGGCATTGGTGGTAGTTTTGGGGATATTTACTTCAGAGCAACTGTAGAGATGTTGCAGTGTTCATATGCTGCTTCTGCTTCCATCACCACAGTCCATGCTTTTCCCATGCGCTCTTTATCTTTTTAGAATCTAGTCCTTGTTACCTTGGTTTCTCTCTAGTTTTCTGGTTTTTTTAAAAAAAATATTTTAGATTTAGTTTATTTTATCATGCATGGAAAGGGTGATAGAATAGGTTCTTAAATGCCTTAGAGCAGGGGTCACTGGTGTTTGTTAACTGACTTACAGAGGGCTGAGAACTTAACTCAGGACTTTTGCAATAGACTCATCTACCCAGCCCCTCATTTTCTGTTCTTGGCTGTCATATCCTGGAGGTGAAAGCACCTCTAACATCCACCACTCTTTCTTACACATAGTCAGAAATGTAGGTTAAGCTTCTGGCTTCACCTTTCTGGAGATCACACTCAGGTTTCCTCTTCTTTCCTCAATCTTTGCCTTATAGAATACGGAGTTTGTTGTTTTTACCATTCACTTTAACTGGTCTACAGAACTGGCTTTTCGCAGCTCGTCTTACCCAAAGTTTCTTGTGTTTTATAATTCTCATCATAATTTTACATTAATCATTTACAAAGCTTTAAGATAGTTGATGTTTAATAGAAAAAAGTAGTTCATTGTCTTTTCATTACACTTGAAATCTTTACTAACAAATTAAAAAAGATGAGCATTCTAAAATAAAACCAAGAGTTAGGAAATATGGTGTTGGTATTGCTGCAATATAAATGTTTCATGTTTTAATTATTCTTGATATTAATCTGATACCACATATAATGTACTGTAAGTAGTTTAACAAATATAACTAAAATATTATTTTCTGTGGAGAGTTTCTTTTCTTATTCATGCTATTTCCTGAGTGCTGAAAATATTAATTCAACACCTGCTTCAGTCTGGAAAGAATATCTACGGTTGTTGCTATCTGTTATGATTAATTTAGTAGAAAATAGCCTACCCCTTAGGGTGTGTCATGAATTACACCTATTTGCTAATACTCAATGTTTCAAGAAATTCACTAGGCAAAAATAATTTAGCAACTGACAAACAGTGCCAGATACTTCTTCTGTAATAGTGTCAACTTAATTTACTTTTCATATTTCATAGAGAGCTATAAATTTCTGCAAGTAGAAAAATTTGTATTTGTCTTTCCTCTGCATATTATAGAATAATATTTACAGTGGCTACTTAAAATGTAGTTATTAATTAACAGAAAGTGATTATTAATCTTTGGATTATGAAAAAAGAAATGGAAAATAAAATAAGACTACAATGTTCAGGATGTTTACAATGCTTGCAGGCTGTTGATTGGAACCAACTTTGATTTCAGGGTCAATATCCCACAATATGATCTCACAGAGAAAAGCAGGACTAGTCTTTAATGAGGTCCTAGGGGTTTGAGCATCCCTGCTTTTTGTGATGGCTATCAGGACCACTTCAGGCTTCACCACAATCAGACAGCCTGAGGTGAACTCAAACTAAGAGAATTTTATCTGATAGAAGAGTTGAGATACCATTTGGGCTAAAATTATATAAAAATGGTGAAACATTAAGCCTTTACTTAAAAATAAAAAATGTTTTTCACCTGACTTCAGTGAGCCAGTAATGAAAGAAACAGTTTTATTTTATTTATTTTTTGTCTCTGATTGTTGGGTTTGGACACACAAGGCATATGGCATATAAGAGTATTCCTGTAATGTGTGTGTGAGCTATTAGTTACTGCCCTAGCTCCCCAAGGCTGTTGTAAATGTATCAGGCACTGGGTGGATAATAGCATCAGAAATATTTCTTTTACTGTCCTGGTGGCTAAAGGTTTGGCCAGAGGGTGGCTGGGCCATGTTCTCTCTGAAACCCTGGGGAAGTCTTGCTCTGCTTCATTCCTGTGCATGGTGCAAATACTTGGCATTCCTTGGCTTGAGGCTGCAAAAAGTCCAATATCTGCTTTGATCTTCACAGAGTTGTTTGTCTTTTGTATCTTTGGATCTGCAAATATGTTTTTTTTACAGAAGACATCAATCATTGGACACAGGGCTCATTTTAATCCACTTTTGATAATATTTTTTATTCAACTGCATCTACAAAGACTATTTTTAAATTGCATCACTATTACATGTTTTAATGTTAGAAGTTTAACACTCCTATTTGGGTTACCTATGTAAATCTACAGTACTCATCTGATTAAACATATTAAATCTACAAAGCAGACGATTGTTTTAGAGAAAGCATAAGGAAAAAAGGAGAATAGAAGAAAACAAAATAAAATGATCCAAATACATATTTATTAATGCAAAGACCATTTTTCTTTAAGAAAATAAATCATAATAATGGCTATATTTGCCTAGTTGAAATTACGTTCTAGTAAAAAAGTCAGGTATCAGCCCTGTCTGCCACGCAGGATCACAATGAGACTTACTGTCATTATATGCAACAGGAAAAATGCTGAATTGCTGAGGGAAAAAGAAATAAAACTAATGAGGAAGAGACTGCAGGAGGATTTGCTCTTTCTTAGCCCATGCTAGGTCTGTGAACAAATATAGAATTTGAGTGTGCTGCACATATAACTAGACTAGCTAATTATGTAGAAAATGACTCAATAATAAATTTTCTAACATCTTTATCATTTAATGTACCTGGGAACATACATTGAAAAGTATTTTGTTTCAAACTGATTAAGAATTCTTGATATCTATTAACCCTGAAATAAATTTTTATACAAATCTTTACTAAATAGTTTTTTTTAAAAAAAAATAAAGATCAAAACCACAAATTCTAACAACTACCTTGTTAAAAATCCATAAGTTTGTTACTTTCTTTCAGATCCTATTTCTGGGCTGGGAATATAGTTCAAAGGTAGAGATTTTGCATAGTAATGCCTGTATGCAAGTCCCTGGATTGAATCTACAGAATTGCAAAATTAATAAACCAAAAGAAAAAAATCTACCCTTTCTGCAACTTTTCTTCTCTACATTTTGGGTATAATAGAGACACATCAATAATAATGTGCTATGATCACATACATTGAGTGTAATTGTGTGGATTAGATTTATTTTCCCAAAATATAAAGAGAAAGGGGAATTCTGGAATTCTGATAAAAAGAGTAAATGATGATATGATTTTATCACAATTTTTCTTCATTACATTGAGTATACCCCTGTTTTAAATGAAGTTATTAACTATAAAAGATGGAAAAACCATGTTACATTCTAAGGAGACACTAATGCCAAATACAAATATAAGTGTTGTCTATAACAACATGGGGGAAGAAAAATGATTTGGTGTAAATGCATTCAAAGTTATTGAAGAGTATCAGTAGAGAAGATCTAAGCATAAGATAATGGAAAGAAGATTTTTTATATTTATTTTTTTAACACGTTCATCACTGTATCCCTCCCTCTCCTTTTTCCAGTCTTCCCCAGCTTTTCTCCATCCCATTCCTCCATCCATTCCTCAGCGAGGGTGAGGACTCCTAGGTTGAGTCAATGTAGTCTGACATATCCAGTTGAGGTAGGAACAAGCCCCTCCCCTCAATATCAAGGCTGAACAAGGTGTTCCTCTGTAGGGAAAGAGTCTCTAGCTTTGTGGTTAGAGCTGCTGCAACAGTACAAAACCTACTTTTGTAGAACTCTGTCTTCTAGGTGACTGTTTCTAAAATAATGAAGGACTGCAGCTAATCATTACTGAACACAATTTAAATGAAGGAATGAGAAATGCCTCTAAAATATTGCAAGGTAGATGCTACAGGAACATGGTTAAAAGTTTGAAATAATGAATACAAAAATACCATCTCTCAAAAAGTGGACTTTTTCTCATAAGAAAACATTTCTCTGAAATATTAGTCACAAAATACACGTGTGATTAAAACATTATCTGGAAAATGGGCTAAAAATTTCCATTATTTTCTCCAGAAAAATTACATTTTTTTATAAAATGTAGAAGAATGGAAAACATAGAAAGTTGTGTGGCATCATGACATTTTTCAAATTATAAGTATGATTTTTTTATCACTAACTCAAAGGGGAAAGTAAAGTATACCTTGGCAATAAAACCATCCTCTTCCAAGAAGACAGAATTAGAAAAAAGGGTGCTTTTACTCCTCCTTTCTCCATTTCTTTGTTTCTAATTTATTTTCCACATATCACACCATGATTCAGTATTCATGCCAGAACCAAAATATAATAAAAAGCAGTATCTAAAACAATTCAGTTTACTTTAACAAGAACATGAGAGCAGTGTTGAAATGAGGAAGTTTGAAAATAGATGGGAATGACAATCTAAGGAAATTGATCCATGTAGGTCATCAGAGAATTGCTCCTGTTCCCTAACTGAAACTCTAATAGCTTGCTGGTGGACTCCAGCAATTTAGTGTGCACATCTCATCTGCTCACCTATTGTGAATAATCTTCAGGACAATGTCTGTACTGGTCTTTTAGGAAAGAGAATATAGACATATGGTGTAGCCCTGTTGGATAGAAGGAGGCTCACGAGTTTTCATTTGGAGAGCATGACAAAGCCTTTCTAAACATTACATGACCAGAATAAATGAACTCTATGCTGGATAGAGGGCTAGAAAAATTACTTGTGGGATTCCACAATAGCCCCAGAATGTGATTTGATACTATCTGTTGCTCTAAATCAGTATATCAGTTTCACTAAGTGAAAGGAGTGATTTCCTTCAAATAAGTATTATTCTTGTATTCTAAAATAGTTCTTAGATGAATGAAATTAATGTACATACATAAGTACAGTGTATAATCTTTTAATTTGCCTATGATTAGTAAAGTAAGTACAAAATAGTAACAACAAGCAGTAATTTTTCCGTTTTTAAATTCCTGTAAAAGTTCTATAACATATTTTTAAATAACAGATTAACAGAACTTCATCAAAGCAATATTCTGAGTTAATAAGGTAGAAAAACATCCCATTTACTGGGTTATGATGGTATTTGCCAGCTTGCCAGTGATTCTTCCAATTAACAATTCCTTTTACCCTCAAAGTGTCCCAGTTCGGGTAAGAATTTAGGTGATCACTCTACTAATATGTCCATGTACACAATGTCCCACTGCTTCAGGGACTTATTAGAAAGAATTTATCTGTCCCATGCCAAACTGTTTATACTAGTTACATTTGTTATTGTAACCATTCACTTTAATTAAGGAGTACATAAACTGGCTCTTGTGATTTGAGAAGATCAGAATTCTAATTTGATTGAGCTCAAATGAGTGACTTGTAGGTTTCCATTATAGAAATATGCTAATAATGCAGTTCAAACAGGATAAAAATGCATAACATTTTTAATTTTGTTTTTTAATTTAAAAATATATTGTTTTATTTCTAAAATGTTTGAACATATCCTACCCCCACTTAGCTCTTCCCCTTACCACTTTCTTAAACTTCTCACTACTTCAAACCCAACTTTGAGATTTCTTCTCTTTCTTCTCTCTTCATATTTTTGTTCTTGTTAAAAATAGATACATTTCTCAGATGATATATTATGCTCTTTCCAGTTTTTTTCACCTCCATTCACATCAAGTTCCATGGCCTTTCTGTTTTTCTTTTTCTTTTTAAATTCAATAGATTATATTTAGGAATATATTTGTATATACAAACACATATGTAGACGCAATAGCAATCTTTAAAAAGGCCATAGAATTGATTTGAAGGAGAGCAAGAAGGCATATATAGGAAGGCTTAGAGAGAAGAAAGGGAAAGGAGGAATGTAATTATATTATAATCTCAAAATTAATAAAACAATTATTAATAATTTAAGTTTAAAATATATTTCAAGTTTTAGTGAAGTTTGTGAATTTGTTTTAGAAGCTTCATACTTTAGATTGATCTTAGTGGGTAAACTATTCTACGTAACTATTTTCTTTTTTTTATTATGAATATTGTCATATTTTCTATCCATGTATATCCTTGTTCAAAGTCTCTTCTCCCTCCCATCCCCTCTAGTCACTCTCTCTTCTTTCCACCTTCTCCCAAGCATGGGCAGGAGGTCCCAAGGACCCAATAAGACTTAGTTCAGCATCTACTCCTGGCAGATCCAGTTTCCTCACCCCACATCAAGACTGAGTCAGGTGTTCCATTAGAAGGAGTGGGATTCAAGCTGCCAGTCCAAGGTGTTTCAGATCCCAAGCTGTTCAGTGGATGTGGTTTGAAGCTTGGACATACTTTGCTTTTTGCTTTTTTGTTTAGAGTCCACTAATGGGTGAGTACATCCCCTGCTTCTTTTTCTGGGTTTGTGAGACCTTGCTCAGAAGGATATTCTCCAAATCCATCCATTTGCCTGCAAATTTTAGGATGTCATTTTTTCTTACTGCTGAGTAGTACTCCATTGTGTAGATGTACCACATTTTGTTAATCCATTCCTCAGTTGAGGGGCATCTAGGTTGTTTACAGGTTCTTGATATTATGAATAATGCTGCTATGAATATAGTTGAGCTAATGCATTTGCAGTGTGAATGTGTGTCTTGTTAGAAAATAGGTTTCTTTGTCAAAAATCAGGTGTTCATAGGTTTTTGGGTTAATGTCTGGATCCTCAATTCTATTCCATTGGTCCACAAGTCTGTTTTTATGCCAGTACCAGGCTGTTTTTATTACTGTAGCTCTATAGTATAGCTTGAAGTCAGGGATGGTGATACCTCCTGAGGTTCTTTTGTTGAGTAAAATTGTTTTGGCAATC
>PVIH01025719.1:0-20124 GCA_004025045.1 Sigmodon hispidus | reverse complement strand
AGATCTTAAATCTAAGTTCAGCACATGGTTTTGAGAACAAACTTTTTTAGGATTTAGAGTGATAATAAAGACATCCATGAAATATTTGTGAAGTGTACTAATGAAAACAATGAAAGCTAATTCAAGGCTATTAAGAAACACAAGCAGTCATTCTTGTAAGTACTGTTATTAATTATAGAGTTGAGATTTAGTCTTTTGTATAAGTTTCGGGGTTAAGCTTACAACAAGTAACTAGAAACCAAGTTTTTCTATACAGATATACCTGTGCAGCCCTCATATTTCAGAGATCTGCAGAATATGACATTTAAAATGTTTATTTCTCAGACAGAGACTCCCAGATCCTAACAGTGACCTAAGGTCTCCAAAGAAGATTATGAGACACCAGGATCTTCGTCTGCATTGAAGCAGTGCTAACCTGGGCAAGATGCCATAGCACAATGCCTGCCTATTGCCATGAACCCGGCCTAGATCTGAGGACATTGGAGAATTGATTGAACCCCTTTGCCTAGACAAAGTAAGGTCAGTCTTCTCCCATATGTCCCTCTACTGTGGGGAAAAAATCTCCCACCCTAAAGGCCTGGCAGCTGAAGATTGATGCTGTTTGGATACTTCCACCTCCAGCTGGGTGGAGACCTGGGTATGGGTAACTGGGTATGGACTGGTCTCTGTTGTTTTTAGTAGATTCAGAAGCTGCTCATTCTGCACTTAGGTATAATTTATCCTTCTCAGATCTTTGCAAGTATTGATGGCTGGGCTAGTTATAATTTTGTCAGCTTGGTAGAATTAGACAATCAGATCCTTCTCCAGGGTGATAGCTAGTTTTCAAGCTCATTTTATAAAGCCTGATTGGGAATACTAATATAACTAAAATTCTTATGTCTTTTTGCAATTTGTATGAGCTTAAAAGACTCAAAGAATTTGGATCCACCTCACAGAGGCCAAAAAGATTCCAGATAAGTACAGCCTAAGTTTTTCCCACCTGTCTGTCCCTAAGGATGATACTTCTCTCTTCTGGTTTGGGGACTCCTGCCCTTCCCAAATTACTAAGACTGGGTCCAAGATTTAAATTCTAACCTCTTGTTCTCAGTTTTCACATATCTCAACAGATTTCCACTTGACTAGGAGCTCTGGACTTGCTGGAAGCCTGTGAACCAGTTCTATGGATTTGGGCTGTTTCCTGTCTCTCAGCTACTGGATCAGACAGCTACGTGCTCCTGACAGAAGCCCTGGAGCTTAGTTCCTTTACTAGCTTTTCAACCTTTTGGGGCCCTGAGAACAATGCCCCAATGTCAGCTTGAAGCAGTAAAGAGAATCTACTACGCCCTGGTACACCCCCAAACCCCTAAAAGGTTGAAATGCTAAGTTAAAAGGAAACCTGGCATAGGAGACCTCTCTTCACCCGCACAGAGAACATAACAACCACAAATGTGTCCCTTTTCCTAGTCCTGACCCTCGGTCTATATTGGGCATGCAGTACAAGGCTCACCCCGTGTGTCTCGGTCGCTAGTTTCAACCAGTCTAGGGATTTTTGTGTCCTTGTCTGAATCTATCCTAGACTAGTCTATTACCCAGCAGAAGAATTCGAGAAACATTTCACAGGCAGGTCCCGATTCCCCCAGAGAACCAGTCAGTGTCACCCTAGCTGTGTTGCTAGGAGCAGGGGTGTTAGCCGGAGTGGGAACCGGAGCAGCGGCACTAATAGAAGGCCCTAGGCAATTGGGGATTTTAGAAGCGGCTGTCCAACAAGATCTGCGGGCAATCGAAACCTCTGTTATTGCCCTAGAGAAATCTTTAACCTCACTATCGGAGGTAGTCCTGCAGAATAGACTGGGGATTGGACTTGCTGCTTTTGAAAGAAGGTGGTTTGTGCGCTGCCCTAAAGGAGAGCTGTTGCTTCTACACGGACCATACGAGTGTAGTAAGAGAATCAATGACAAAACTCAGGGAAAGGTTAGATGCCAGGGAGAAGAGCTTACGAGGCTATCAAAGCTGGTTCAAGGGTTGGTACAATCAATCCCCATGGCTAACTACATTACTGTCAGCCCTCACAGGACCACTTATTGTATTAATTCTTGTCCTCATGATCGGGCCGTGTGTCCTCAACCGAATCTCAGCTTTTGTATGATCCCAGGTGAATGGGGTCAAAATGATGGTCCTAAGACAATGGTACCAGCCGATATCTAATGACGACCTTTAGGATTAAAGGTCGGCACAAGAAAAAGGGGTGAATGAAAGGCCATTGCAAGAAAAACCCCCCTCCATCAGCTTTGTTAATTGTAGACTTACTGGAAAATGTTACACCCTGCTCCCACGCCCTATAGTCAGGAAGTTAGCCCGCCGTGCTTAAAATACCTGATGTCTAACATAACTCGGAATTCGTTTACCCACCCAGACATCTGGCCCGGCCAGGTGGCTGCACTCTGGAAGACCCTGTTCCCCCGCCCTGGTAGAACTGCCCCATAAAAGGCCTGCGAGCCTTGGATTTGGGGTTGCCAGCCTCTTCTCGTGCTGTGTGACCCGAGAGCTCGTGTTCATTAAAGCTTCTTTTTGCTGCCCAATATCGAAGTGAAGCTCTCTGTTTTAATGCCGACTCTAACATGATCAATAATGATATTTAATGTGATAATCATGGTAGTCAACATTTTTTTTGAAACAATTTTAAACTTTTTGATCAAGGAATCAATTACAATATTTGTGGAATACAAAGTAATATCAAATATGTTTATGTACTGATCAAAGTAGAAAAATTTATATTTCTTATATATCTTATATGTTAACTTATAGTTTACTTTACACATTAAATATATTTGCAGAAACCCAGTTTACTTTCCTTCAAATATATCAACAAAATGCTATGTAGTCTCATTCAATATTGTATGTTGTCATACTCTCGTCACTCCCCCAAATGTGCATATGAAAATGCCTAAAAATTACAATAGGCCACAAATAATTACTATCTAAAATATCCAGTAAAACTTTAGTCATTCAGAATTCTGGGGATCATCAACCTTTTCATATTAGCAGTATAGATTGGGTTGGGTAATGTTTTCTGAACAGTCAATAAGGGTTTATCCTCATCTGTAAAAGTTGTATGGCCTGTCACCACTGTTGAAGTCTGTCAATGTGCAAAGAGACCATCTAGAGATGAGTCACTGACTATGCATCTTTGGGTAGAGCACACTGATTCCTTTGCTTAAATGGCACATTACACAAAAATTTTCCCTCTTGGTGAAAATATGCTAAATATGACTTAGAGCAAATCTACTTAAAAATCCTATTGTTTATTGTGTGGCAAACTACTTTTACCAACATGCTAAATTGCTCTTGATACATATCTCTCTTAGTAAGAAATGGAATTTCCATATTCTTTTAGTTATTTTGTATTTGCAAACTTTAATCTTATTTCTACTGATTATTCATAGGATAAAGAGGTGAAATTAACATTGTTCAACAACTTTTAGGGGTGGGTATAATATAAGCAAGTATCACACTTAATAGCATATACATGTAAAAGCAAAATTTCAATCAAATTGTACTCATTTAAAAGAATTATGTTATGCTTGGTTTCAAGTGTACTTCTTCAGTCAGAATTTTATGAAGGAATTAAGTTATCTTGGTCTTCAGATGGTGAGACATTGAAAAGTAATTGCCAATAACAAGTGATCATGTCAAAAACACCACCAGTATGTCTATTAATGTGAGTTTGAAGCCAGTAACAGAGAAGTCCGCAAAGTAAAAAGACAACCTGATAGACATGTTCAATATTAGGAGACTGAATCACTGGTATGAAAATGAGTAAAACTGCTAACGCTATAGTTCCAAATACAAATGGCAACCACACCTGAAAGAGAAAAAAAATTAAGATTGTTGATGGCATCGTAAGACTCTATGACAAAAAGAACCTTTGATACGTTACAGAACAAAAAGTATGTGAGTGCCTATATAGCTTCAAAGTTTTAGGATAGGCAATCCTTGTGTTAAAAGTAGTAGAATATAAGTTCATTGCAGATCATATATCACAGAAACATCATTGTGAACTTACTTACCTGCAATGTCCATGAGTTTCTACACTGAATCATTCTCCACTAAAGCTAGTGCTTTATTTTCATACAGTATAGAAAAGGATTTCCTGGGAGCTGGAGAGATGGCTCAGCAATTAAGAGCACTGACTGCTCTTCCACAGGACTGGGGTTCAATTCCCAGCACCCACATGGCAGCTCACAACTGTCCATAGTTCCAGTTCCCAGTTCCAGGCAAACACCAAGGCAAATAAATAAAGAAAAAAAAAAAAAAGAAAAAAAGAAAAAAAGAAAAGGATTTCCTGATAGACACCATTGCCATAAATAAAAATAAGTGTCATTTTATTAGTCATTACAATAATCTTTTACTGAATTAGAAAAACTACATATTTACTTGTAGTTAACCTCAACCTTTTTCTCCTGCTTTGTTTCTTTTATTAAGTCTTTAGTTGGCATGATATAGTGCTGTGCTTATAGGTGTAATGGGTGTTTATTTCTGAAAATTTTATAATCTATTTTGTTTTTATTATACTTCCATTTCTTTCTCTTTTTTTTTTGCTTATTTTTTTCCCTTCATCAAAATTGTTTTCACTTAGGCTTCCTGACAAATTTAATTATCTCTTCTTATTCTCATAAATCTCTGCCTTTTAGGCATCATCATTCCTTCTGATCTCATTTCTATGCCCAAGTTTTATATGTGCATATGTACAAGTATATATTTTAACAAATTAAATGTGGTTTTTGATCTAAAGTCTAGTTACATGTAATATTACATTACTGATTTAAATATGTTAATTTTTTCTTTCATTCGTTGAATTGAGCTAAAAGTTTCTGTTGTGTCTGGTCCTTTTTATGTGCTCTCAAATTTAGATTAAAAATATTTTGTAAGATTTGTTGTGCATATATTCACCAGAAAAATTGTTCTGTACTTTATTTTTGCTGGGTTCTTACACAGTTCTTTATATTAGGGTAATTATGATTTTGTAGAATGATTTTATTAGTATTCCTTCTCTTCTATTTTTATTGTGGATAGCTTAGAAACATTGGTGTTACCTCTTAAAGGCTTGTGGAATTCAGTAGCTCATTAAAACTTCCTTTTGGTATCAAGAACACTACTCAGGAATGAAGGCTCTAGTCAGGCACTAACTCAACATCTTTGTTTTTAATAAGTTTAAGGATATTTATTTTAGTGGAGCCTTACTTTGAATTTGTGGGGAGCAACACAAAGCCTTGACAATAGCCTGTTTCTTTGGGAGGGAGGGGAATTTCCATGTGGCCCCTTTGACCAACAACTCATTTAGATGTAACCCATACCTGGTCCTGTATGCTTCCTTTGGTGACCAGAGATGTCTAGTTATGGCTCTGTCTCTCCCATTATTTGGAGGTTTTATTTAAATTGTCTTCATATATGTGTACATTTTAGGAAATATCAACTGTATTACTTTTTCCTCAGATGGCCCTTGGTTTTAGGTCTCCCACCCATGCCCCATGTATCTGTACAGTTCCCCTTGCTACTGCTTTCTAGTGTTACCTCCACTATGATCTGATCAGGGTGAGAAATTATTGTGGGGTTTTGGTTTCTATTTTTTTTTTTATTTTTACCTAAATTCATGGTTTGTTGAGAGATATTTATAATCAATGGTTATTTTGAAGATACCTATTAAATCTATTTGATGTATAGTATAGTTTATCTCTGAAGTTTCTTTATTAATTTTTGGTTTGGATGAGCCACCTAAAGATTAGAGTGTTGTATGAGAGTCACTGAACAGGACTTATTTAGTACTTTTTTCCCATTAGTGTTTAGTGAATTAAAAATAAAATTGGGAATTCCAATTATTTAGTGAATACTTGCTATTTATATATGTTCCTGATGATTTGTTCATCCTATTTGTGTATAGTATTTTACTTATTATTTTTGTCTAATTTTTAAGTCTGTGTCAATATTTGAATAGGCATTCCAGTTGGTTTTCAACTTCTCTTTTCTTGATAAATTGTCTTGCATTCTTTATCAGTTTATTGTCAGTTTTGCCAATGAGGTCTGTTTCTTGATTTAGACAGGAAGTTTGATATTATTTCTCATCTGTTCAGCTAGTCTTTATTATTCTATTGGTGATTTGAGGCCATTTGTGATTAACTTTACTATTGCAAATAGTTTGAAGCTCTTACAATTTTGATTTATTTTTCTGGTCATCTGGATTATTATGATTTCTTTTATCTCCTTCCTCTATTTGTTGGGGAGTTTACTTGTTAAGTGTGTTAGTAATGATGTATTTCTTTCTACTTTTCCATTACTCATTTACCCTTTTCAAGAACTTTATTCTTTGTGTTAGTTTTATGTTAGAGGTTTTCTTTTTCCATATTTGGCATATAATATTCCTTTAAGTACATTCTGCAAAGATGATTTGATGACCATAAGCTTTATAATATCTGCTTGTTGCAAAATGTCTTTATTTTCCTATTACTTTTAACAGTTAGTCTTCAGGGATATAGCAATTTTGGTTAGCTATCCTTTACTTTGAAACAAAATATTTTGATCTTTCTCTTTTTCTTTTTTGTATTTCCATATATTTCTTGTTTCTTCTCTTTCTCAATAGATTCTTTCCTACTTTCAAGAGCTATTTCTTTCTTTTTAAAAAAGATTAATTTATTTATTATGTATATAGTATACAGAAGAGGGTACCAGATGTCATCATAGATGGTTATGAGCCACCATGTGGTTCCTTCTTTCTATTCAGGGTTTGAAATATATCATTCTGGAATTTCATAGTTTTTAATATTTCTGAAGAATGACCTGATGTGATTTTGACATGTTTGGATTTTAAAAACTTAGTATTTTTAGTATTTTATTACATATTACTAGGAAGATGTGTTTCCTTGTTCAGACATCTACCAACAGCAATATCAGCAATATTGTTTCTTTCTCCACTCTAACAAGTTTTTTTTTTTTTTTTTCCTGGTGCTTACCCCTTTGTACTACAATGTGTCTATTTGGAACTTCTGGAATTATGTTAGTGAAAAAGCTTACTGTATTACAAGTTCATGGAATGAAATGTATAATTACAAAGTAAAACATGATAATTTTATAAATTTTGGTGTCACTTTGGGAGGAGGTTTAGAAAAATATGCCAGTTTACCAGTGGCTTCAAATGCCTTTATGATTATTGAAATTACAAGTTACATATATTACCACTTCTAAGTTATCTTGGGCATTATAATTAAAGAAATGATTAGAGGTTTAATATGCTGTGCCATATTAATTAGTGGCAAAAGGACAGAATCTTTATATGTGTACTTAGATTCTCAAGGTCAGGTTTTACTTCTGAGCAGTATTTTTTTAATTTAAGGTAATTTTTAACGTGTGTTTACCAAGCATAGATTTCCCTTCTCATGCTCCCCCTCAGTCCTCTATTTCCCCATTTCCCATCCCTTCCTCACTGCATCAAGGCTGAGCAAGGTGCTCTATAAATAATGTGCTGCAAAACACCAGATCATGAACCAGAGATAGACTCTGATCCCACTGCCAGGGAGCCTTCCAACAGACCAAGCTTCACAACTGTGTTCCATAGGCAGAGGACCTAGTCTCATCTCATATAGGCTCAACAGTTGCCAGTCTAAAGTTTCCAAGTTGTTTCTGGAGATTTCCCCATCATTAGCTTGACCCCTCACCTTGCTCACATAATCTCTCTTCCCTGTCTTTAACTGAACTCCCAGAGCTTGGCCTGATGCTTCTCTGTGGATCTCTGCATCTGCTTCCATCAGTTACTAAATGAAGGCTCTTTGATGACAGTTAGGGTATTCACTTACTGGTGTAGGCCAGCTTAGGCACCTTCTCCTCTATGGCTCCTAGTCTAAGCTGGGTCATCCTTGTAAAGAGTGATGTTTCTCTGATTTTTTTTTTCCAGCACATTGTCATTTGTATATGGGAAATTCCCTAGCATGAGATTTCTCCATAACTCTATCTATCAAGATATCTCTTCTCATTGCTCAGCCACTTGATCCCTTCCCTAGCTCCACCATTCCATTCCCTCATGTTCTTATCCCCTACCCTCTATTGCCTCCCACGTGTCCCAGGTTACTCAAAAGATTTCATCCGGTCTATTTTCCCTTCTTAGGGCATTCCATGTGTCCCTCTTAGGGTCCTCTTTATTAGCTAGCTTTTCTGGAGCTTTGGGTTGTAATATGTTTAAACTTTCTGAGAAGTACTTTTAAGTTGAAGAACCAGTGGACTCTGGATTTATTGGAAAAATGCATCTTTCCAAATAATCCCAAGAGTGAGGTTTGCTTCAACCCAAATGTTTGAATTTACCGTCTTGTAGAAAATCACTTCTTCTCAAATGGAGCTCATCCAATGCAAATGAGAACCCATAGCTTTTGCTTGTTTCAAAACCAACACAGAGACCTTCTCACAATTTAGTAGTAATGATCCTATGACATTTATGGATTTCTCCAAGGTTTGATTTTTTTTCCTAATATTCTTGTTTTCTGTTCACTTTTACTACTCATCTATAAAAGAACAGTATATTTAACAGAAGATTTGAAATGGTTCTTTTTAGTGGCAATAGAACAAACATTCCATTACTTGAATACTGACTTTTCATGTTGTAAAGGTCTTTCAACAGGGATTGGTTCTTGAACATACTGGAGAGTTAGGTTCTTTTAACTATTAATTTTCTATATAAAGGGCAACTTCTGTTTTCTGTCTCTTAAAGAGGTACCATTTCAATTATGTAGGGAAAAGGGCTATTCTAAGCAACCCATTCTGGCCCTGAAACCAGAGCTAGTGAAAGAAACACAACCCGTACCTGAGATCAAAGTCAGTGAAAAAAACACTCTATCCCTTAACTCAGAAACAAAAAAATATTCCTTGACTCTGAAACTAGTACCAGTCAGCACTCTTGATTCTTAGAATTAGAGCCAGTGAAAGATATATGCCCCAGCCTTAGAATTAGGGTCCAAAAACTAAAAAAGGCCAGTGAAAGAAACACGCTTTAGCCCTGAAATTAGCCATCTCTGCCCTTTACCAACTGATTAACAAAACTAACTAATCACTGAGCATCCTTACTTTGAACCCAGATGCAGTGAAAGAAACAGCCTGGATCTGAGACCAAAGTCAGTGAAAAAAACCACTTTATCCCTTAACTTAGAACAAAAAACAAAAAAAGAAACAAAAAACCCCCAAACAATAACAACAACAAGAACCCAAAACAACAACAAAAATCCAACCCCACATTCCATGACTCTTAAATTGGTACCAAAGGAACTCACTTGGTCCCTAGAATCAGAGCCAGTGAGAGAAATATGCCCTAGCCTTAAAATTAGTGTCCAAAAGCTTAAAAAAAAAAAAAAGGCCACTGAAAGAAATACAGTTTGGCCCTGAAATCAGAGGCATTTCAAAGAAACTAACCAATTTCTGAGCAGGAATAACTAATCTTTGAGTATCCCTGGAGAAACTTCATCCCTAAAAGCTCCTACATAAACCCCTCTGCCTTTCAGTTGTGGGCTAGTCTTTTCACTTCGGTAGTGGCAGCCACTCCCCTGGACTCCTCCTTCCCTGTTCTCAAAAGAGTCTTGGGTGAAGATTTTCTTTTTTTCTTTTTTTAACTTTTATTATTTATTTATTTGCCTTGGTGTTTGCCTGGAACTGGAACTACATACAGACAGTTGAACCCAGGTCCTCTGGAAGAGCAGACAGTGCTCTTAACCGCTGAGCCATCTCTCCAGCCCCGGGTGAAGATTTTCATTCACTGGTACAAGAGAACTTTCTGAGACACCCCTTAGCAGACTGAGCAGAAAAAACTTGCAGAGACATCCCCTTGGAGGATTGAACAAAGTGTAGCAACAAACAAACAAACAAAAAACCTAACAACTTTTTGCTTGAACTGAAGATTGCTACATTTCTGCAGGCGTTTCCCCTTTAGGAGAGTGAAGCAAAAGAAGTAACATCTTGGGGCAGAAAGAAGAAACAGCCCGGATGGAAAGCCCCTTAAGAGGAGTGGAGCAACCTGGCCAGATGAAGAAAGAGAGGAAGAGGAGAGAGTATATGAGCAAAGTGATCAGGATCATGAGGTGAAGACCCATAGAGGTGGCAAACCTGAGTTATTTGGAGCTCAATGACTCTGCACTGAGGAGCCTTCATGGAAAAGAACTAAACCCTCCAAGGGTGGATGACTGTCAAATGGTGTGGGCAGTTTGTGGAGCCTCATGCAGTTAAATCAGAGTATGTTTCTGGTGCATGAACTGACATCTCGGAGCCCACTCCCTACAGAGAAACACCTAAATCATGAGGGACTTGGACCTACCTCAACTACATATGCCACACTGAACTGAACCACCGTGGGACTCTGTTTTTCTTGGGAAATTGATGGGAGGAGGCTGAAGGAGGACTGGGAGGGACTGGGAGGAGGGAAAGGAGGGGGATCAGTGATAGATATGGAAAAAAATAAATGAAAAAAATGGAAAAAAGAGGGGTGAAGCTCAGCTCAGCTCTAGCGACTCTCCTGAGGAACAGTCCACCCCCCCCACCACACCCCAGCTTCAGGTATAGAGTGACTTCCGTAACATCAGGGTATCTTTCCCTCCAGAGCTGAGCTGTCTTATTGCAATTCCATGCATCAGAGCTGTCTTAACGACTCTCTAGGTATAGCCTGAATTCCCAAACAGTCAGGATACCTCTCACCTCCTCTCCGGAGTTGTAGCCCTTGCTTACACATCCCTTGTTCTATCTTTTGTCCCACAACAATGTTTATAAGTCTAGTTCTTTCTCATTTTGGAAATTATTGTACTTAAATGTATTCTAATATCAAATGAACATGTTCAGCCTCTGCGTCTTTACAGATTGCTTCTCAGTTTTATACGATATGCCATTATACAGAAGACTCAGTGTTTTATTCAATAAGAATGTTTTCTATGTGTTCATTTTATGTTTAAAAACAAATTTGCCTTAAATTTAGTTTTGAATATTGCTTTATTTAGCATCTACTGTTACTGAGTCTTTTTACTTGCTACAAAATTACTTAGACCTTCAGTGATTTACACTTGCAGATTAATAATGTTTCCAGTATAGACACCAATTTTACTGAGATATTCCTATTTGCCAAGTACGGCGACCAATACTCCGTATCGATAGTGAAACATTGACAAACAGGAATCTGAGAGGCATTGTGTGAGTGTCTAATTGGTAATCTGTTCACAAAATTTTTGAAATGATATCTGGTATAATTCTAATAAAGTTTATATGAGAATCAAATTCACTGAAATGTGTGCAACAAATAAATATTTAATTAACTTTGACTGATTTCATATACTTTCTTTTTATACTTCCTGAATATAGTAAGACTCTCAAAATATATTTATCTCAGTTTCTTTAATTACCTATGTGATTGTCTGAAATATATCAGGGATACACAATATATGCAAGATATCATTCACTTTTGTTGACATGGGATGCACTTGAAGAGGAAGCAATTACAAGAAAGAAGAATATGAAAGACAGTATCGACTGACATTTCTCAAAATATAGTCAGTGTTTCACTCTTCGTAAGAATCCCAAGATAAATAGTATCAATACTTATTCAACAGAGACTGAGTGAATCAGAATTTTTAGGAAAAATTGTGGATGTGAAATTTTTAGCAATACTGACCTAATTATTATAGTCACTGTCATAAAATACAGATTTTTTTTTAACATTTTGTATCATCTTGACAACTATGACACAGTTTACATCTTAATAAAATATATAGTAGCATTGAGAGAAAAACAAAAGTAATGGAACATCCCTAGATTTATGTTATATAAATGTGTGACTGATACATTAAAAAATAATATAAATAAAAATTATTCAAGGTAATTCTTTATTTAAAATCTGTAAATAAAATGTCAACAGGGAATAAGGAAAAGAGGAAGCTACTTCTATTATGTGAAATTAATAAGTTGTAAGTTGGCCCATTTTTGCATGGAAACCATAGTTCTCTCCTTAGTATTATTGCTTGGTCCCTGGATGATGATGATAATAACATCTGCCTTCTCTGCAGTGTGTCAGATTTTGCCATCACACAATAAAAATGAAGTCTCAAATGGCTTATATCACAAAAGCTTGGTAGGAAAACAGAGCCACTGTTTCATATGAGTTTATAACTGGTTAGAACAATCTCATGACTTCAGACAAAAGTTTAGCTACAAACAAGGTATATATTCAACATTGGTATTTAAATATTGGCTTACCTTATAAGGTCTTGGTAAATCAGGTTTCTGGTACCTTAGTTTAAGCAACCCAATCATATGCAACACACTTATGCACCATGATCCTAGGCCCACATATTTCATCAAGTATATTATATTTGAAGCTATTATTGAAATAGAAGATAGAATAATAACCATAATGACTGCTACAACTGGAGAGTGGTGGTCATTAAGCATTGAGTAGATGCAAGGTAACTGCCCATCTTGACTTGCACGGTAAAATATTCTTGATGCTGAAATTATTCCACAAGAAATGCTGTTCATCAGTGAAGCTGAGAGCCCCAAAGAAATAACCCATTGTGCAGAAGGGAAGACTCTGTCCATCCATGTGACAGCAATAGAATCTACAAAAATTAAATGAAAATTCAAAAAAGCCAAAGTCATTTTTTTTGAAAGCAAAAAGAATAGTACTCTGTAATTTTTCCTGTGCCCATACATTTTGTAGGAGGACTTGGCAATTCTTTCTAAGAGAAGGAATCTGCTTGAATCTGTAGTGCTTTTTGATTGGTTTTCTCTAATAAAGCATATCAGAAGTGGATGTTTGAGAGATTCAAGACTTTCTGATTGTTAAGCTGTCTATCTCATGTATGAACAATTGCCAAACTGTTTGTCAGCTAAAAGCAAACAGCAAAAAGCCATACTAGCTGTGGAGACCTGGCACTTCATGATACATATCTCCCAATAAAAATGGCCTAAAATTCAGCTAATATGATAGAGAAGAAATTGTAAAATTGGTGCATTGTGACCCCTTACTCACATCCTCTCTTTAATGCCCCAGTGTTGCAGATATACTTAGAAGTGCTCTTACCCAATGTCTTTTTTTTGACATTGCCAAACTTTATTTAAAGTACTATGTCATTTAAAAACTATTTATGTAAGACTGAAAATATCCTAAAGAATATGTGTGCCCATGTCTGGAATTAAAATTTTCACAGTAATCTCATGTGGAAGAAGGAAAAATTGATGTTCTGGTTCCAACCAGAATAAACATTTTTCCTCAAAGAAAAGTTTTCATGTTCTTGACAACTTTTGAGACTACAGAGTGATTCCAGACAATAATAAATGTATGATGGTGGGGCCACACTTATTTCTAGAGATATTGTGATATATGAGCCAATTACAAAAATTTCTGTTCACATTTGCAAATAGCAAGCAATATCCTAGACAAAAACAGAGTGTTGCAGATGCAAAGTGTGGCTAATAACTGGTTGTGACTCACTTTTTGATTCATTTATAATGGATGCAAATGACAGCCTTAATGAAAATCTTGGCCCTGAATTTTTACATTTAAGAAGGTAAGGAGATAATGCCTACTTTGAACAGCCTTTTATTGTAAAGACAAAAATGTATTTTAAAGAATAAAGCATCTAAGCATAGCATCTATTCTGTGTGTTTCTTCTATGCTTGCTCAGATGTCCTGTCATCATCGTTTTACTCTTTTTCTTATCTTCTTTGTTTCCCACTTATTTTAGTTTCTGTTGGTACATGGTCTTCTGGATTTATACTTTAGTTGTTAATGTGATTATCTATCTTATTTTTAAGTTTAGGTCATTATGTTTTCCTTAGTTTCATTGTAAATCCCATAACATTAACATATTATATTTATAATAGTGCATATATACTAAACACATCTATAAAACTTGCCTTCTTTATATCTGAGCACAGAGAGACATCTATTTAATTTTATTTATCATACCTGAAGAGATAATCTCCTGGGGTGTCAAAACTGTCAAGTATGATATATTAGTCAGTAAGTACAAAAGAGTCACAATGGACAGGCCAGACATTAAAGTCTTTGGAATCGTTTCAATAGGATTTTTTATTTCTCCTAAGAAAAATAAATAAATACATTAGTAAAGGACTCATCAAACATATGAACTTTCCACAATACCATGACATGGAGACAATCACATTGGGTATTTGATGAAGTAATTCTTCCTGTCACTAGAGACTATGTATTGTCTGCCTTTCACTGAGATGAAAGTATTGATGACTTAGATATCCAGCAAATGTCTTCATGTATTTAGTGAACCTATTGAATGTAAAGTAGTGCTTTTATTCTTCTCATGTTTTCTGAACACAAGAATCTAGACATATGCACTCTTTTTTGGTACATACTGTAGGACAAAATGTCACATGAAATAATATAAAGGACATAATTTTGTTTATAATCACCAATTTTATTGTGTAGTAACCTAATTCAACAAACATAGCACTATAAATTTACAGTGATGTTAATGTACTGTGGTCTATAACATCTATTCTAATCTATCAGTGCTTTCAAATCCCAAGTTCTCTAATGTTGGTTTATCTCTACATTTGTGTCCATTCATCTGAAAGTGGATATCATGAGAAATTGGCAACAACAATAGCTTTGTGATTATGCAATGCCAAAGATTAATTCAAAATCAAACTTTCAACAAACATGAAGTGTTCTTTTCAGTGCATACCTCGCTACAAGCCATGTATCAGGAGCCCCAACAAGTGTACATTGAACAGTGCATGGTTATCACACTGCAAAGATTAATAAATACTACCCATAATCAAATCAGCTCAGATTTGAGAAATTTAGATGCTATAAATTTTACTGTACATATATAGTTTTTTCCAATAAAGAAATTTCAATTATGGTAAGCAAATACTTCTAGGGTTTCTCTACTATAATTCCTAGTCATATATGTCCCAAATATGTTAGAATATTTAGTTTATTAATATTGCTTATTGATACTGACTGAATTTAGCAAAAACAATAACCACATTTGATACCCCAACACACCAGGGGATGCTATTGAGCCTCATACATCATGAAAAACTTATAAGCAATTAACAATTGGTGAGAAAGATAGAATTAGTTTTCCTAGTGTATGAATGTTCTAATTGGAGAGGTTAGCTATAGAAACCTATATATGCAGGTAACACTGAATGGGCACAGCCGTCTATATTTATGTGTTTGTTTAGGTGTATATATAACAACAATTGTTAAAGATGGTGAGGCTGTGAGCTTAGAGGATAAGGTGCAGACATCTGAAAGTAGAAGAAAAGAGATAGAGGAGAAAACTACATCTTTATATTTAAATTAAATTAAAATTAACTGTTAAATGAAATTGGCTTAAGATTAATATCAATTTCTAGTAATATCTACACTGTCTCTGCTTGCAATATTTTCTAGTGCTGTGACAAAAGTACTATGACCAAAAAATGTGTAGAATGAAGAATATATCTGGGATTACAGTTTCTGAGGGATAAAAGTCTACCATGTTGAGGAGGTATGGAAGGCATGGTGGAAGCAGTACAAAGCTGAGATCTTACAACTTTTAAAACAAGCAAGAAGCATAGACAAAATTAGAAATAAAAAAACCTGAAAAAATGACCCAGAACTATAGATTCAAGCATAACCAACAGGATCCAAGAGATGGAAGAGAGAATCTCTGGAGTGGAAGACTCAATAGTGGTAAATAGATATATCAGTTAAAGAAAACTAAAAAAATCATAACACAAAATGTCCAGGAAATTTGGAACACCATGAAAAGAACAAACCTGAGAATAATTGGAATAGAAGAAGAAGAAGAATACTAGCTCAAAGGCACAGAAAAATATATTCAACAAAACCATAGAAGAAAATTTCCCCATCCTAAAGAAGGAAATGCCTATAAAAAATACAGGAAGCCTATAGAACACCAAATAGACTAGACCCACAAAAAAAAAAAAGACTGCTCGCCATATAATAATCAAGCCTCTAAACCTTTAGAATAGAGAAAAAATACTAAGGACTGGAAAGAAAAAGATCAAATCACCTATAAAGGGAGACCCATCAGAATAAGACCCGACTATTCAATGGAAACAATGAAAACAAGAAGGTCCTTGTCAGACATTATACAGACACTAAAAGTGCATGGATGACAACCTAGAATACTGTACCCAGCAAAACTGTCAATCAACATAGATGGAGTAAATAAGATACTTCATGACATAACCAGATTTAAACAATACCTAACCGCAAACCTCACCCTGCAAAAAGCACTAGATGAAAAACTCCAACCTAAGGAAACCAGAAACACCTATGTAACCACAGACAATTGATTTCCCCACCCTGAAATAAAGGAAATGCAAGCTACTACCAAAAATGATGGGAAATACTGATCATTGATCATTATCCCTTAATATCAATGGACTCAATTCACCTATGAAAAGACACACTCTAACATGATGGATATGAAAACAGAAACCATTTTTCTGCTGCACACAAGAAATGCACCTCAACTTTAAAGACAGACACAGGCTCAGAGTAAAGGGTTGGGAAAAGTCTTTCCAATTAAATGGCCCTAAGAAACAAGCTTGTGTAGCCATTCTAATATCTAACAAAATTTTAAACTAAAATCAATAAAAAAAGACCAGGAAGGTAAGTAACTACTTCTTCATCTCAGAAAAATTCACCAAGATGAAATCTCAATCCTGAATATCTATGCCCCCAATACAAGGGCACCTGCACATGTAAAAGAAACACTTCTAAAGCTTAAACCCCTTATCAAACCTAACACACTAATAGTGGGAGACTTCAATACCCCACTTTCACTCTGGGATAGGTCAACCAGACAGAAACTCAACAGAGATAAGGGATCTAGCAGAAGTTATGACCCAGACTTAGTAGATATATACTGAACCCTCCACCCAAACAAAAAGGAATGTACATATTTCTCAGTACCCCATGGAACTTTCTCTAAAATGGACACATGCTAAGTCATAAAGCAAATATCAACAGGTACCAAAAAATGTGTATAACACCTTGTACCATTACAGATCACCCGGGTCTAAAGTTAGAGTTCAACAACATCAAGAATCACAGAAAGCCTACCACCTCATGGAAACTAAACATCACTCAACTGAACCACCTCTGGGTCAAGGAAGAAATTAAGAAAGACTTCCTAGAATTCAATGAAAATGAATCCATGACATAGCCCAACTTATGGGATACAATTAAAGCAGTCTTAAGGGGAAAATTCACAGCATTAGGTGCCTACATGAAAAGACCAGAGAAATCTCACACAAGAGAACAATCAGCACGGCTGATGGCCCTAGAACAATTAGAAGCAAACTCACCTAGAAGGAATAGACGGCAGGAAATAATCAAAATTAGAGCTGAAATCAACACAACTGAAACAAACAAAAAAAAATCCAAAAAAAAAAAAAATCAATGAATCAAAGAATTGGTTCTTTGAGAAAGTTAACAAGATAGATAAACTCTTATCCAAACTAACCAAAAAGCAAAGAGAGAGTATCCAAATCAACAAAATCAGAAACAAAAAGGGGGACATAACACCCCCCCCAGAGAACTATCAGGTTATACTCTGAAAATCTATACTCCACAAAAATGGGGAACCTAGAAGAAATGGACAGCTTTCTGGACAGTTACTACTTGCTAAAATTAAATCAAGACCAGATTAAAGACCTAAACAGTCCTATAACACCAAAGGAAATTGAAACTTTCATTAAAAGTCTCCCAAATAAAAAAAGCCCAGGACCAGATGGTTTCAGTGCATAGTTCTACCACACATTCAAAGAGGAGCTAATACCAATACTCCTCAAACTGTTCCATACAGTAGAAACCAAAGGAATATTGCCAAACTCTTTTTATGAGGACACAATAACCTGATACCCAAGCCACTCAAAGACACAACAAAGAAAGAGAATTAGAGACCAATTTCTCTCATGAACATTGATGCTAAAATTCTCAACAAAATTCTGGCAAACTGTATACAACAACATATCAAAAACATCTACCACAATAAAGTAGGCTTCATCCCAAAAATGCAGGGATGGTTCAATATACAGAAAACTGTAAATGTCATCCATCATATAAACAAATTGAAGGAAAAAAAAAAACACATGACTATTTCCTTATGCTGAAAAAGCCTTCGACAAAATCCAACATGCCTTCATGATAAAAGTCCTGGAGAGAGCAGGAATAAAGGGAAAATAGCTAAATATAGTAAAGGTGATTTACAAAAAGCTGACGGCCAACATCAAACTAAATGGAGAAAAACTCAAAGCAATCCCACTAAAATCAGGAACTAGACAAGGCTGTCCCCTCTCTCCTTATCTATTCAACATAGTTCTTGAAGTTTTAGCTAAAGCAATAAGAGAACAAAAGGAGATTAAGGGGATACATGTTGGAAAGGAAGAGGTCAAAATATCTCTATTTGCAGATGACATGATTGTATAAATAAATGACCCACAAAATCCTACCAGCGAACTTCTACAGCTAATAAACACCTTCAGCAATGTAGCAGGATACAAGATTAACTCAAAGAAATCAGTAGCACTCTTATACACTAAAGATAAAAGGGCTGAAAAAGAAATAAGGGAAACATCATGTTTTATAATAGCTTCAAATAGCATTAAATACCTTGGTGTAACTATAACCAAAGAAGTATCTGATATGGTTGGCAAGAATTTTAAATCTCTGAAGAGAGAAATTGAAGAGGATATCAGAAAATGGAAAGCTCTCCCATGTTCCTGGATTGGTAGTATCAACATAGTGAAAATGGCAATCTTACCAGATTCAATGCAATTCTCATCAAAATCCCAACACCATTTTTTACAGATCTTGAAAGAACAATACTCAATTTTATTTGGAATAACAGGAAAGGCAGAACTGCCAAAACAATTTTGCTCAACAAAAGAAACTCAGGAGGCATCACTATCTCCAACTTCAAATTATACTATAGAGCCACAGTAATAAAAACAGCTTGGTACTGGCATAAAAATAGACTTGTGGTTCAATGGAATCGAACTGAAGACCCAGACATTAACCTACACATTTACGAACACTTGATTTTTGACAAAGAGGCCAAATATATTCAATGGAAAAAAGATAGTATATTCAACAAATGGTGTTGTCATAACTGGATGGCAGTGTGTAGCAAAATGAAAATAGATCCAAACCTATCACCTTGCACAAAACTTAAATCCAAGTGGATCAAAGACCTTAACATAAACCCAGCAACACTGAACTTGATAGAAAAGAAAGGGGGAAATACTCTCTAATGCATTGGCACTGGTGCCTGCTTCCTAAATATAACACTAGTAGCACAGACACTAAAAACAACAATCAATAAGCGGGACCTTATTTGTAATACAAGAACCTGGAAACAACTAGATGCCCTTCAATTGAGGAATGAATTAACAAACTGTTGTACATCTACACAATGGAGTACTTACTACTCAGCAGTAAGAAAAAATGATATTCTAAAATTTGCAGGCAAATGGATGGATATGGAGAATATCCTCCTGAGCAAAGTATTTCAATCCCAGAAAGAGAAGCAGGGGATGTACTCACTCATTAGTGGACTTTTATTTATTTATTTATTTTTCCTTTTTTTTTTTCCTTCTTTATTTTGTATTTATCAAAAAAACAGTAAAAAGAATTTAAAAATGCCGAAGAGTTAACAATAACTATACAGAGGATAATAATCATAAGCATGGCTTATCAAGGGTGGAAATGCAAATAAGATTACTACACATATATCTTCTTTGTGTTCAGCTTTCCCTCTGAATTTTTTTTTCCATCCCTGTATATCCTTATTGAAGGTCTCTTCTGCCTCCCACCACATCTGATCAATTTTCTTCTCTGCAACTCCCCATCCCCTCCCTGGGCAGGGAGCAGACAGTCCTATGGTCACACTGGCCCAATAATGCTTGGATCAGTCTTCATTCCCGGCCAAATCCAGTTTTGTCCCCCCTCCCTCAAGAGTGAGTCAGGTGTTCCTATAGATGGACTGGGGTTTGAAGGGTCAGTCCAGGGTGTTTCTGATCCCAAGCTGTTCAGTGGTTGTGGTTTGCTGCTTGGGCATGTTTGGCTTTTTTTTT
>PVIH01025718.1:0-20124 GCA_004025045.1 Sigmodon hispidus | reverse complement strand
ATTCCCTTTTTAGATCTGAACCCCATTTTTTGATAGGGTTATTCAAGGTTTTGGGATCTAAATTCTTGAGCTCTTTATATACTTTAGAGATCAGTCCTCTGTCACTTGTAGGGTTGGTGAAAATCTTTTCCCATTCTGTAGGCTGGCGTTTTGTCCTATTGACAGTGTCCTTGGCTTTGCAGAAGCTTCCCAGCTTCAGCAGATCCCACTTATTGATTGTTGATCTTAGTGCCTGTCATTTTCAATTCTATAAGATGAGTGCCTTTAACATAATGCTAGATATTTTAGACAAATTTTTTGGTAAATTTACATCAACATAGACATCCATTAGGAATCAGTTCTACCAAGAAAAACACATCTAAATGTAATCATGAAAAAATCTTTTTTTGGAGGAAGAAAATGTTTAGTAACCAGTTTCATTATGCTATGGTAATTACCTTTCTTAAAATTTTAATGTTTTTCCACAAAAGGATTTATATCTGGCCCACTTCCATTTCAATTACTTGTCAAGTTTGGTTTAGTTTCATTTTTGAATCGCACATTATAAGAGCAATCTTCACAGAGGGTGTGGCACTCTCATGGCAAAGGGAACTGAGAGAATAAAAATCATGTGCAGCCTATGAAATGTTCTCCTTTAAAATGGCACACAATATTTTATTTACATTTCATGGAACACAGAAGAACACAAGGTCAGAGCTCATGCCAATAGAGTAAGAATGGCAGTAGATAATCAAAGTGCATGATAAAAATCTACTCAGAAATGTTCGTTGTGGAATCATTTCAAGGTTCAAGTTAAACTGAAACAACTAAGAAGAAGTCTTGCCTCAATTTGCAAAGACCCTACACTTACCTGACTTTCCTGGGTATATGTTAACTAAGTTTTCATGCACATGTATATCCAATATTATAGTAAGAACCTGCCAAACTGTCTTCCCTTGTCCTAGATGGCTATGAGCAAGAGAGATCGGACCCTGAAATGATGCTATTTTCTTCTATCTTAAAGCTACTTTTCACCTTGAGCAGAAGTACTTCACTGCTGCCTCTGTCGAGTCAAGGCAAGCTATTAGAAGCACAGCCCCAACTTTGAAATATAAGGCATTCTGTGGAGGAAGAAAATCTCTTAGACTCTTGATCTGATACTTTGGTACATATTTTTTTTTGGATGCTCACATTAAACCGAGATGATTGCTAGGACCATATATTCATAATAAATAAGAGTTAGTTACTAGAACCAGATATTCATTTTTTGAGCAATTTCAGATCTCAAAAAGGTGAATTCTATCTAGCAAGGTGTCTCCTAAAGCATTTGAGGCACTTAATCAGCCATGCATGCCACACACAGGTGTGACTTTCTAAATGAAAATGTCTTGAGTTAGAAGTCAAGACTTTTGTTTCTGATTAGTAAATACTGCAGTTAGTTGATGGTGCATGATTGATTAACCTTATTAAATTTTATGATTTACACTGAATTGAATTTGCCGAGATAGTAGCCCAAAGTACTGAGATTTCTAGCCTATTTACCATATCACTTAATTAACCTTTTTTAAAACAATGTATACAAGAAAAGACCTCCTTTCCTTTGACCTTATTAAAGGATACTAGTAATGATTATCATGGATGACTTTTTTTTTTTGGCAAGAAGAAATGAAAAGTAGGTTTAATAAAGATAGAAACAACCAAAATAGAATTACTCATGAAGGAATAAATATTAAATGTAAAATAAAATAAACATAAAATTAAATATAAAAGTAAACCATATCTCAATATGTAATGAAAGGTACAAAAGTTTAAGAAAAGTAATTATGTGATAAATGTAAAAATATTTAATTTCAGAAAAATGGTGATTTCTCTTTAATATATTTGAGTACGTTCAAAATTAGGTAGAAACTTTAGCATGGTCCACATATATAAAAGCATCAAATGATATCATATGTTAAACCAACATTTGTGAAATTGTTGGATGACTTTTTCTTAAATGATAATCAAATTTCTGAGCAAGCTCATAATGACTTTAAGCAATACTGAAAACAAGTTGAGATTATTGCAAGAAGTTACTTTTAAAAAACATATATTGCATTTACTTATTTATTTTTTCGAGGGAGTCAGTGTTTACCTTAGCACACACATGGAAGTCAAAGAAGAACTTACAGAACTTCTCCCCTTCCACAACTTGGGTCAATCCACGGGATTAAATTCTAAAGCTTGGCAGCAAATGTGTGATCCTGCTGAGCCTTATTACAAAAATTTTCTAAGTACTCATAAAGCAGGGCTACTAATATAATCTGGAAGTTGGTTACTATCTCACTAAAAATTAATGATTTTGAAATAAATGATACACTGTGGGCTGCTGTTTATCAATGGCTGGCTACAGTAACTTTGGAAGCATTTCCAAGGGTTCTACTTGACAATCTTTCTCATTTTAATATTTCTGCACATCCATTTACCCAGGGTAATTCTGTCATATCAGAAATAATGGAGAATATATATATTCATATGCTTGGAGTCTAGAAATGAAGCCAGTCTTTATACACAATTAAAACCCAGTTTAAATTTTGTCTCATCAAAGAAACATTAAAGGTAGCAAATTCAAGATAGTAATTTTGTAGAAGATAGCTTAAGGAACATAACAATGAATAGAATTCCAAGTAACAATGGCAATTGTATAGATTAAGCAGAAAAATATAATTGTTACAAGATAGTTGAAATATAAGGGATTTCAACTAAGATACTTCCATGGCACTTAGTCATACATTTTGCTTAAATTCTGTAGTTTCTGGAGGTTAGATACTTTGTTTTACTCATAAGGAAATGCCCAGTAACTCATGAATGTTCTGAACCAAGTCTCTTAAATTAATAAGTAAATGAATAATTTATTAAAAGGGACAAATTTCAAATGTAATAAACTTTTAGAAATTTTAATATTGAGAAAAAAATCTCTCATTTCAATAGTCATTAAATTTACATGTTGCAAGCAACATATCATGGTCATGGTTCATCTGCTGCTGCAAACTGACTTGAATGTAAAAATATTCAAATCTCTCAGCTCAGGAGTGTCTGGGATCACTTAAGTCCAGCTGGCCTACTGGCAAAACCATTTCAATGTGTAAAACTACTCTAAATATATAAATACTGTGGATTTTTAAATTCTACTTTTTTGTTCAGAAAAGCAAGACAATATTCTATATTATTTGAGTAAAAAAATTGTTTTCATCTCATCTATGCTGGTTGGCTAAACAGACGGGCTGTTCCAATGGAGGTTAAAAGCTATTGAAATCAGTCCTTATTCTTCTCCCCGAACCCATGACCTGCGTCTTTCACCACCACCCCCCCCCCCTTTCAACATCTCTCTCCTTTCTCTTCCTTTTTCTTTCCTACTCCTTATTCTAATAAGTCTACACACGGAAAAAAAGTTTAAAAAAACCTACTGAAACCATAACATGGGAGCCGAATAGTCAAGGGTATTGGATAGTTTTAGGACAATTTTGTTTGTGTGGGTCCGGATCACCGAAGTTAAATTCTGTAGCACCCCCTGCAGGTGCAAAGCCTCCTACATCTGCCTTTTACTTTCTGCAAACTTTTTGATGTTTTCCTCCTCTAATTGTTGATACATGCCTTATAGAAAGGCTAAAAATAGTACACGGTAAAAGTAAATAAATAAATATGAGAGTAGGAGGTGATGGAATGTTTAATACCCTACTTCAGGAAATTTTTTGTTTTATAATTGTTTTACACTTTGCCTTAAACTTTATTTTTAATCTTTGACTGTACGCTGCTACAGGAAGTAAGGCTTTGATTAAATCTGTCAGCTTGCTAGTTTTTACATGTACTGCATTGACATGGTTTAGTAGCATTTTCTAAAAATCAAAGGTAAATGATTTCCTAGAAAACGAGCTTTTTATACAAGAATCCTGCTTGTCTCTTAGGATGGATGCAGCTAAGTATTTATAGCTATAATTCAGTTTGTTTACATGACATTATCTGGTTGCATGACAGTTATAGGACATGATATAAGTATCTCATGAATATTAGCATATTTTGCTCCACCAATATTGGTATGTTTATTGCTGCATCAATAAATCTCCAAATTGTGCTGCCTTATTATTGTGCAAATGTGTTCTTTGTCTGCAGAAGGCTTCTCATGTACTATTTCAAGTACTGATCTTCACCTGATAACTTTATTCCTTTTCAGGGTCATCTCTGAATTCAGAAGGAGTTCACAGATTCAGCCCATACTGGGCTATGATTGAATACAACAAATGGAATATATAATACAATAGATACTGGTGGTATAGAGCACTTAAAAACTATTCTCTTATTTTAAGAACACCAATGGTTCCAAGGTAAAAAAGCATGAACATTATTTGCAAGATTTTGCAAGAGAAAAAGATGTACTGCTAAAATATTAAATCTTATGAGTTTTCTAATAAGCACTAAGTAAAGGAAAAAATAAGTGGCATTTTGCACACTGCATAAAACATTTGATAGAACAGTAGTGGCTCCATTAAACAAATGTGGCTCCAAGAAAACATGCTAGCAATCTCCAATGCACAGTGCACTTTTTTTCTGATGAATGCTCCATCAATAAGCTGGAGAATGGCTTTGGCCTTCATAGGATCAATATTCTCCAAAGGTTTTTTAGGTGCAGAAAAAAATGTGGAAAAAATATCCCCTCCTAGTGCTTGTTGCTATGTGTGCATGTTGCAGATACACTGTATGTTGTGTAGCTGTCCACTTACTAGAAGGCAAGGATGCCTTGATTATGTCTCAAGAAATGCTGATATCTCAAAACACAGAAGCATCTAGCATGAGGTTTAATGGTATGAAAACAAATCCACCCTTTAAATAATCTTCAGAATCTTATTCTTAAGAAACCTCATGGTGCTCATTTTCTACATAGTGTTGCACCTAATGAAGAGAAAATGAGAATTAAGATAGACACTACTTTCTCCATTTGACCTCTATCTATGTATTTTCGCATTCTAGTTTGCCCCCACTTCCTTCATGTTCTTAGCATTTCCTATGACATTAAATAATTTTTGTTCTATTTTTAGACTAAAAATATAGTAATAGAAATTTTAAATCTTCCCTGGAATTGTTTTGTGCACCCTTTATTATTCACACGCTGAATTTCATAGTATATTGTATCCTTTCTGTGACTATGCAACATCTAGAATATAGTTCACAATTATGCATAATTTTATTTAGGGTCCCATAGTAACTATTAAGTATTCTATCACTTTGAAAGAGCATATTTTGGTTTGGCTTATACTTCTCCAGTAAACACTTATACAAAAAGTACAGATAATACTGTTTGAAAATTTAGAGAGAAATTTACTAGCTAATCATATTACCAAAGTATTTTGGGGGGGATAATTACCAGAGCAAAATACTGGTTTGTATAAAACAAGATTTAGTTTTTAGTTGGGCTTAAACAAAATGAAATGATAGAAATAACTACTGAAGCTACGTTTTCATGTAATTGGAGTAAAAAAAAAGTATAAAAAGAATAACAAAGACTGATTCAGTTTCATATTCCAAATTATGACTGGTTCTTCATACATAAAAATGAACACATGCCACGCGAAGAATGCTGCTCACTAAATAATAACATGCATTTAAATTTCACAGGTGGTAGACAGTCAATCCAATCAGGCAAAAACAGAGACCTCATTTCTAGTTTACAAAGAAAAGAGGTATTATAAAGAACTATCCATAAGAGAAGGTGGGAGGGAAAAATCCAATTATCAAGTGGCTAACGTATTTGTTATATTGCATCTTGACAAGTTATTTCTTTCCTACCAGAGATTTTCTTTGATATTAGAAATCATCTGACATTTCCTAAATTAATACTGATTGCAACCAGAACCTTAGATTATTACATTCTGAGCCTTAATGTCACAAATGTCTTGGAAAGGGAAGTATATCAAATAAATTATAAGTCACAGATTTAATTGTTGGGAGTATATTGCAAATATTATAGTATTTATTTGGTACTATATCCAATAAGTTATGAGCCAATTTTTAATATAGACTTTTGTTTTTCATTTCACATATTTTTATGCTATAAATATTACAATATAGTTAAAAGAAAATATACATAAATGTCAACAGCAACTCAATATAATTATACATATCATCTGTTATCAATCTATTACCTGTCAATCATATATTCATATTATCTATCACATTTTTATAAAAACTTTCTTAAGTTTATATTATTGCACTTTTAATCCAGTGTCAAAAGTAGTGGGAATATTGATTGCATCAAATACATAAACTAATTTTCAGTATTGGTCATATATGGAGATATCATGTTTGTTATATATGCATATATTATACATACAAGTACTATATATGTATGTGTTGCTTTAGGTGCTCAGTCCAGCTTGACCTTCAGGACAGTCTTTGATTTAGGGGTGTGTGAGTGAGAAATTACAGAGATAGAATTATGCCAGAGACAGAAAACTTAGAGTTGAAAGGGTACTGAGTGAATGAATACTCAGCTCAGCTGCTGTGATTTTAATTCCCCTTGACTTTTTATACCAAGCAAAGGAGAGGGACAAGTACAGGCAGGTGTAGACACTTACTCAGTTCTCCAAACATAAGCCTCCTGGTAACCACATCTTTGAACAAAGCATCCTATTATACAGCCTTGCTGGGCAAAACAAGTGTCTGTTCTCTGACTTTGAGTCAAGATGGAATCAGGCCACACTATTGAATCTCTGTGGGCCCCTACACTTAGGATAATGCCTATTGTAAATTGTTTCTGGCCTGGACTTTCCAATCCAGACCAGATGTTTGACTGACTTTCTGACTGTCCAGCAGAAACAATCGCGATCACACAGAGACACACAGACACTTAAGTTAATTTTCTGCTAATTGACCCAGAGCCCAATTATATAACCCTTGCTAACACCTTCATCTGAACTCAACCCATCTTGTTCAGCTATGTGGCTCGGTACCTTTTTTCAGAACAGCATTTCAACTTCTTCCCTCTGTATAGTCTCCTGGAATCTCTGAGGCATCTCTGTGGCATCTATGTCTGGCAGCTGTTCCTGCTCTGAGATGTTCCCAAGTTTTCTTAGCCTGGTAGCCCCACCACACTTCCTGTCTGCCTTTGGCCAATCAGTTTTCATTAACTCCATAGGCAGGACAAATATTTACAACATTATCTGCATAATCCCACTACAAGTGCCTAACACTCTATATACATTAAATGAAAGTGTTGGTTGTTATCCATTGCACTCCATGGGGACAGAGTTTTTACCTCTTTTTGTTCCTGAAGTTCTGTACCTAATATTAAATATTTTTATAAGTATGTGTTCAATCATTATTTCATGAATGAATAATCAGATGAGATGTCAGTTTACTGATTACATCACTGAGCACAGAAATCAAACTAACTCAGCTCAACTGAAAACATTTATTCACTCACTAGCACCTATTAATCTAGATATTTTTATTATAGATGGGTACACACTTACCTTTGCTCTCTTATATTATGTTGAACTGACATGCTAACTCTCATCCTAAAGTAGATCCAGAGAATAACTGTGTAAGTGAAACCTGACTAAGAACCCTCTAGTCCTTGAACATTTTTTTAGGGTTAACATGATAATACCTTCTAGAAATTTCCCTGCAGCTGAATGAAGGGATTCTCTTAGGCAGATGTGTTCTGCCTATGAAGCTAAAGAAATGTACAACATAATTTCCTGATGATTACATCAAAAAAGTTATTTTAATGTAGCAATAAATTTTCATTCTTTCCCAGAAAGCCAGGATTTTCTACCCACTAGAGAAGGAAACTCACATTCTTTCCTTCCAGGGAAGATACTCAACATCTCTTTTCTATGCAAGTTATGAACAGTTCCCAAACGGCATGATGTATTGAAATCACTCTGTAAAGCATGAAAGTCGGAAATCAAAAGTCATTTGTAAAAAAGGTCATGAAAGGAGTTATCTCAAAGGATTTTGCTATATATTCTTTTGGTTCCTTGCTGTAATTAATTAGCCTTAAACCAAAGCCCTTCCCCGAACACCTGTTGAATTAGAATAACGTAAAAGTCATGCGCAATGAAATGGTTATGATTTAAAGTATCCAAATTTTTGCTTAGTAAAAAAGATATAATTTATTTGTTAAAAATATGCTAGTAAGAAAACAGGAATGCTGTTAAATTGGTTAAAATGATTTAAGAAAATAGGGGGAAATGAAGTTAAAATATTAAATATCAAGTTCAATTTTAGACAAATACTTCAGAATATCCGGGACTTAAAAAAGAATATAAGATTTAATTTTCCTACTAAGAAAACTTTCATTTTGGTGGCTTTTGTATCTTGGAGAGATAGAATTACTAAGGCTAATATCCATAGTCTTTAGGTTAAATTATTTTTTTGTTGTTATTTATAAGCACTTGGAGAATGGCAAACAATAGTTTATGCATCAGTTTTGCTTTAAAATTTTTTAAAACTACCTATTGCTTTACTGCCAAATTTTCAGCCTTCTCTTTTGGACAGAGAGATGAAGCACATCTCACATCTTAATATTAGTCAGAGTTCTTGCTGCTTACAAGCAATAGAACTGATCCTGACTAGCCTAAGTACAAAGGGAATATATTGAAAGTCTATGGGCATGATTGAATAACAAATAAGCTTGGAGCTCATCTTGGAAAATGATCAGGAATCAAGGACCCCTTGCAGGATTGGGGAACAAAAGAACATTACTAGGAGCAGTCTTGCCTCATATTCATTGTGAGCAATGAGCTCTCAGCTGTCACTGGCATCACTCTTCAAAGATTCAAAGTCCTGAGAAAATATTCAATTTCTAATTCCAAATATGATCTTGATATGACTTCTCCCTCTATCTAAGAAAATCAAAAGAATCATAACTTCCACCTAGATTATACATGAGTGGTCCATAATTACATCAGGATATTACTAGATATTTAAATCTGAATATTGTTTAAGCAAGAAGCTTTTAGAGGAGTTGGAAGGATGACTCAGTGGTTAAAAGCACTGACTTAGCAAACAAGCCAGGTTTGGTACCCAGCATCCACATAGTGGCTCACAAACTGCTCCTGGAGATCTGATGCATTCTTCTGGCCTCTATGGACACAATGCAGTCATGTGGTACACATAAAAACATGGAGGCAAAACACTCATTCACATAAAATAAAAAGCAGTAAATCTTTAAAAGTCACAACTTCCTAGCATATATCCTTAAATAAGCACAAACTGTTGAGACTTAAGCAGGTCTTATCAAAAGATATCATGTCTTATACTGTCACAAGTGCCCACAGATGTTGAGCAAATTGAACGTGGCCAGGATTTTTCTTTCTCATATGCAGGATGTGAGACTTTCTATGAGGAAATTAACTTCTCCTTGCATCTTCATCAATAAATGCTCTCAAAATAGATTTTTTGAAAGATTAGCAAAAGCTCACTTTGCCCATAATAGAAAATGAATCATAATAATCCCAGTATCATAATTACCTCCCCTATCATTAGTCCCTCTTCACTAATGTCCTGCTGACACTTTACTTTCTAGACATGAAAATATTATACTAAGATGTGGAACAAGGGGCTCACTCCTCCATTGTTAGTGGGAGTGTAAGCTTGTTCAGCCACTTTGGAATGCAATATGGCGGTTTCTCAGAAAATTGACAATCAATCTCTCCAAGGATCCAGCAATACCACTTCTGAGTGTATACCCTAAAGAGGCACATTCACACTCCAAAGGTATTAGTTCAACTATGTTCACAGCAGCATTATTTGTAATAGCAAGAACCTGGAAACAACCTAGATGCCCCTCAACTGAAGAATGGATTAACAAACTGTGGTACATCTACACAATGGTGTACTACTCAGCAGTAAGAAAAAATGATATCCTAAAATTTGCAGGCAAATGGATGGATTTGGAGAATATCCTCCTGAGTGAGGTATCACAATCTCAGAAAGATAAGCAGGGGATGTACTCACTCATTAGTGGTCTCTAAACAAACAAACAAGAAATAAACCAAGCATGCCCAAGCTGCAAACCACAACCACTGAACAGCTTGGGATCAGAAACACCCTAGACTGACCCTTCAAACCCCACTCCAACTATAGGAGCACCTGACTCACTCTTGAGGGAGGATGGACAAAACTGGATTTGGCCAGGAGTGGAGACTGATCCAAACATTATTGGGTCAGTGGGACCATAGGACTGTCTACTTCCTAC
The DNA here is from genome assembly GCA_004025045.1 of Sigmodon hispidus. Taxonomy (NCBI): domain Eukaryota; kingdom Metazoa; phylum Chordata; class Mammalia; order Rodentia; family Cricetidae; genus Sigmodon; species Sigmodon hispidus. The sequence continues at coordinate 9,908 of PVIH01025718.1, read as the reverse complement.
CCAGGGAGGGGATGGGGAGTTGCGGAGAAGAAAAATGATCAGATGTTGTGGGAGGGGGAAGGGACCTTGAATAAGGATATACAGGGATGGAAAAAAAAATTCAGAGGGAAAACTGAACACAAAGTAAATATATGTGTAGCAATCTTATTTGCATTATCAGCCTTGATAAGTCATGCTTATGATTTTTATCCTCTTTATAGTTATTGTTAACTTTTCAGCATTTTAAATTCATTTTACTGTTTTTTTATAAATACAAAATAAATAAAGAAGAAAAAAAAGAAAATACTATACTTTTCAACAATTTATTTGAAAAGACAACAAACTGACCTTTATTCTACCGATTTCTCCTCTAAACCTATTGGAAATCTTTATCATCATTCCTTTTTAATGTCTACAGATAGATTTTTCTTTACAACCAAGACCAACTGTATATATTGTTTAAAAAAAATTGTCTTCAGAGAAGTGACAAAACATCATTTATTCACCACCTTTATGTCACAAACATTCCTTATTTTATCTTAACTAATATAGAGATATAACCAATAATTAGTTATCTGGAGTGTGTGGATGTATCTATGCCTATGTTCCTCAAGAGTCGTTGGTAATCTGACTCTTTAACTGAACAAATGGACCTCCCTATGTGCTAACATTGATTCCCAGCTCTGCCTCCAGCTAGCCATGCCCCAGAAGCTGTGACTAGTGTTTAACCAGAAACATGTTCTCCCAGTAGTCAGCAAGATAACCAAGCCTGAAAGTTTGTACTATAAAATAAACACATGTACTGAGAAACCTAGGAAATTAAGTAAAAGAAAAATCTAATTTATCCCATGGATTATTACCTCAATTATAGGCAATTAGAGAAATAAATACATGTACATAAACTCAAGTTATCATTAATAGGAGGTGATAATTACAGTTTACACGGTGTTAGTATAATCTCTTGTAATCCTTATGATCCCTTGAATGGATGTCAATTATCTCCACTTTGCATAAACATAAGGTAGGTTAATGCAGGTGATTGTACTTTTTACTTATAACATTAATGGTAACATTTGTTTTACAACCTCTTAGCAGATTAAACTGGGCAGCTAATCTTTTGCTGTCATTTGCAAAATTGTTTTATGTGTTAATATGCTAATTTGTGCTACATGAAAATATCACTCAATTTAGAAAGTAGCAGTGGACAGCACACTGATTAGTTTACAATGTAGATATTTAGTTTGCAAAATGTTTGTTCAAACATAAGAGCTGTGGTGTTACTAGTCTTTCTTCTCAGTATAAAATGGCTATAATTAGGCAGATGATAATATTAGTTCTTTCTTGCTTATGTAGAATGTAAAATAATAGAAATTACAGGAAGGCTTACATACTTATTTTAATGTCTATCTTATTTTTAAAACTTCTTTGTAATCTAGATTTAAATTAACACACACATAATACAACATGAAATCAGGGGGCTTTTATTAATGTTTAGAAGAAAAACAGCAATAAATGGAGAAAAGGAGGCAGAGAAAGGTAGTGAGTAAATGAATAAGAGAAGGCACAGTGATATACATATTTAAAAATGTCACAGCAGGGAGATAAACACCTAGTCAAGTGGTTGTCATGGGAGCATGAGTTTGATTCCCCAGCACATTCATAAAAAGCTAGCATAATGGCCCACACTTATAAACCCAGAGAAGCAAAGACAAGCAGGTTCAGAGGACATGCTGACCAACCAAATTAGACTACTTGGAGATTCCCAGATCCTAATGAGAGATTTTATAGAAAAACAAATGTGGATGGCTTCTGAAGAATAATATCCAAGGCTGAAATCTGGCCTCCACATAAAGTGTGCACACATGAACACACACACACACACACACACACACACACACACACACACACACACACACACCAAATCCTATTATTTTGTACAATAATTTAAGAAATTCATAAAATCAAAACTGCTCTGCATCTATTTGATATTCCATCAGACCATAAGGTGCCATCAATATAAAGACCATGTCTAATTCATTATATGTAATAATCTTGGAGTTTAACATTCAGTCAAGCACACAGTATTGCCATTAAATGGATCAATAATGACTGTACCCCTGTGACACTCCTGTGTCATTCTCCATGACATCAGCACACTATCAAATCCTTTATTTACACTTGGCCTTTGGGAGTGTAATGTCTATTACAATGCCAGTCATACAACAAAGGTCTTCATGTCATATATAAACTAGCTTGGTTCTCTAGAAACACATTTTAATCCATTCAGAGAAACCTTTACGTTGTCAAGGAGGAAGACATCAACTCTCAACTCACAAAGAAAGCAAGATACTGTGTAGTTCAATGGGCAGCATAATTTTACCCACAATGTTAAATAATTATGGGTTCAATTACAGTATCAAAATATCAAAAAAGTGTGTGTGTGTGTGTGCGTGTGTGTAGAACTTTCGAAATTCCTAAGGGTTCTTTATGTGTTTAGAGGTATATCTCTAAAAATCAAAGTCAGGTGTGTACAAATATTTTGTGTAAGAATGTTCACAATAATTGAGCCTAAGGTGGTCCCTCTCAATGATGCAAGCATGGTTTTCTTCATTCTCACAAGACAGAATAATCACATTCCTCTTGTCTATTCTCTGCAGCACTGGGTCTAAACAAGACATCTTTACCACCCTCACCCAGCAGCTGGTGATAATTACTTTTTTTCAACCTCATGTAAGTAATGTGGAAGACCTTTCTCTACACTGAAGAAGACACATGGGCAAAGAGTTGCTTCTGCCATATGAAATAATAATGAATCCCCATTATGCTGAAGCACAATTATGTGTATAAAAAGCAGCAGGAACTTTGGTCTACTTCTAAGTCTGTGATTTGGCTAATGTGTCTGAGTCTTAGAGAATCTAGAATAAAATTTACCTCATCAACAACACATAGAAATTGAACATTTTTTTTCCAATTTCCCCTCCACCTAAAATAAGAATCTTTATATAAAAAAATATGTGGTTATAAGATCTAATATGAAGTATCTATAAAAGTAGAAATTTTCTTCCACTGTGGTAGAAAGAAAAAATATTGTGTAACTATCATGGTAAATACTGTGGCAATTTCTTATAAAACTAAAAATATACATATTCTATAATGTGGTACCGTCATATATTTATCTGAAAACTAAGTCCACATGAACATAAAAATATGTGCACAAGAAATTACAGTAATGTTTTTAATAAAATCAAAAATTATGAACATCCCAGGTGGTTATCAACAGAAAGGATAAAATGTGAAAATATATAAGCAATAAATAGCCAGAAATAAGAATAAAAACAAGCATATGTTCCACAAAATCTTGTTATATGTATAATTTAAGCAAACTTTATCAAACTCCTAAGTTTAATTTTTAAAACTAAAAACAAAATAAAGAAATCTCAAAAGCATTTAATTAATTAGCCTTATTAAAAAGTATATATTATTCTATTCATATACTGTTCTAGAAACAGTTTGAGTAGCTTGTGATGATGATATTCTGAACAACATTGTCTCTATAGGATATGCAAAGGAAAAGATAGCTCCAGACACCCTAATTAAACTCATGGGTAACACTAAGTAAATGCATAATTAAGTAAGTAACTAAAGCAGATATTAAAAAAAGAAGAAATTCTGGGGAAGAAGAAATTCAGTGAATGTAGGAAGGTAAGAGGGGGTTCCTGTGCATGAACTGGCATGTTAAAGCCCATTCCCTACAGAGGATCTAGCCATAATACTAGGATGAAGGACTCAGACCTACCTCAACTGGATACACCAGACTGAACTAACCCACTTTGGGATTCCTTGCCTTCCTTGGGGAATGGATGGGGGTATGGGGTAAGGGAGGCTGAGGGAAGACTGGGAGGGACTAGAAGAAGGGAAGAGAGGGTGAGCAGGGGGTATACATGGAATAAAACCTTTTTAAATAAATAAAAAAGAAAATACATTATATACTTTGAGGTGGGAATGTTCATCTTTATGCCATGAATATCATTCTGTAAATACAGGAATTATTTTGACCTGTGTCAAGCACCATAGAAGAAGTAGGTGGAGGGAATTGAGGTTTATGTGGGAGAAGTGCAGAGTCAGACAGACTTGATCCAGCCACCAAAGAAGAAACATGTAAGAGACCCAGGTGAGTCATGGGCACAGCCACATGGCTAGATAGATTAATGGACATGGGTTGAATTAAGATGAAAGAGTCACTTAGCAATGTGCTGGAAACACAGGTCAAGCAGGATGAAATTAATATGTGTCTGAGTCATGTGGGGCAGGGGAAGCAGCCATGGGCAGGTTGAACCTCTGGACCATATGGGGTCAGAGACCTCGTACAACAATACCTTTCTGATATTGTCAAAGAAAAGTGTGTGTCTATATTAAGAGGAATAACAAGGAATAGAGAAAACAGCTCAACAATTAAGAGTACTTGATGTTCTTGTATAGCATCCAGGATTGGTCCCCAGCACTGACCTGGTCACTCACAGGGTCTATAACTCCAGTCCCAAGAATCTGATTGATTCTGTAGTCACTCCATGTACAAGTTGTACTTACATATAGGTTGACAAAAGATTCATACACCTAAATTAAATAAATAAATACTTAAAAATGAGTATCAAAATTATTTTTTATTTTATGTGTATGTTATCGAGCCATGCTAGTATTGTTGTGGTTCATAGGAATGACAGCAGGGTAAGACAGTTGATTGCTACCTTCATTTGGAAACATGTGGTACCACAAAAGCTAGTCCCTGGGGAAGAGGCACTCAGGACAGTTCTAACGCAGGTACGTATTCTTAATAAAATTGTAGTATGATGTAGGAAGATCCATAAAGGAAGACAAGACAGCCTTGATAGATCTGATATAATATGTCTCTGGAGGAAGCAAAATGATTGCTGATGATGGCAAGAGCCACTGGCTCATTTTGAAGGCTTCTTCCCTAGCATACGACACTGTAGGGGAATTCAGTTAAACTCTCCACTTAGCACCAAGGGGCTATGCAAAATCTACAAAAGTCTAATGGGTTTGGGGTACCAGCAGCAACATTCCTTACTCTGAGTCTTGGGTATAGCTGTGATGTGAGTAGCTGCTTCAAGCTCATGCCTCTGTGACCCCCTCCCTAACCAGGATTGACTATTCCTCCGAAATGTGAGACAAACCTTTCCTCCATTTATTTGCTTGGTGCCTAGTATTTGATCATAGTAGCAACACCAAAAAAATAAAATATAGCTAATGTCATTTCAGTAGATGTATTCAGTAATTAGCAAATTATCCAGGAATTTAGTATTTAACCATTTGGAGGTCATGAAACTGGATACAGTGCTAGCTGGGAGAAGATCATCTGAAAAAGAGCAGAAGGAAACTGTCATCCATCAGAACTAAGCAAAATCAACTCAACTGGACACTAACTTTATTTTAACATCTTTTGATAGTGAAGGAGAAGTCTGGAATTTCTAAAAACAAAATGTATACATATTCATCTCCAGACTTGTTTTTTAGCCCTAGCATTTAATTCAAACAGACAGCTACAAAAATAATAGCTTTGAGTAGCATGTTGAAGAAATGTAAAACTGTAGTTGTTTAAAAAGAAGTGATTTGTATATAGATTGCTCAAAGTTTGTCAGATGTGAGTCCTACACTCAATTCTTCATAAAGTTAAATGAGGTAAAAGATGTGATGAATCTTTGGATTTAAGGACTTGGGAGTCATATTTACTTTCACAAAAGAATAAAATGAGATACACATTATTTTCTGTCAAACAACTCCTTGTCCTTAGGTCCTTTGAATGACTATAATATTTACAGCATTTCTTAGGTCTTCTTCTGAAAATAGGTCTGATTGGGTTAATAGAAATTAATTCTGATCTTCAGGAAGGAAAATGCCTAGACTTTACACTGTACATTCTATTTTAGATTTTTACAAAAAATAGAATCCAATTCGATTGTATGTGACCATAAGTGAGTTCATCTAATGAACCTAAACTTGTCCAGCAAAGTTAATAATGCTGTAGTTAAGACTAGAGGGGACTGACACTCAAAGGCAATTCAATAGGTTCAACCCTCATCCATTGCCTTAGCCAGACTCTGAGGCAATTCATACAATAGTAACAGCAGTATGCTTGCTCTGCTTTATACCATTTGAGTTTCCTTGATTATCTAACTCAATATCATTTTGTAGATAAGGGATACAAACTCCTTTATTCCAAAATTAAAGAACATAGCCTAAATTTCACAGCTACTAAGTAGTGAAATTACAACCCATCATGTCTGTCAAAGCCCAGCTTCTCTTAACACTACCCTGCTACTTCTAAGCTATTATTGAATGCTTTTAAACCATCGAAATCATTTTCCAAATTATATGATTGCATGGCTTCCTAAATTTTAAGCCATCATTTTGCATTATAAAAGGTCTGTGGATTTCACCTTATAAAAGATGGGAGTCAAAAGTTGAAGCCATGTGTTTATATAACCTTGTAAACCTCTTCCCTCTGCTGGGCTCTCTAAACTTCTTCCAGATTTTCTCTCTCATTGTTGTCGACAAATGCCAGTTTCACAACTGGTTTTCAGCACTGAAAAGTGACACTTGCCTCTGCATTATTTCTTTTTAAGCCCCAAGAGATCAACTTATATTCTAGGCAAAGCCAACTTGGTACAATAGCTTTAACTCCAAACTGGCTGTCTTAACCTCAGGTACAGAAACAGGGACTTCAGCTGAAGTGATGCTGGTAAGCATTGGTTTTCTGGAAGGATCTACCTGTTGTCATCTGTGTAGTAGTCACTGTGGATGTTTAGTAGACTCAGGCATTCTGGAAAATACAAAATGTTTTTTTTTAAAAAAAAATTGGATGCCAGGTACTATTAAATTAAAATTATTTTTACATTTTCAAATTTCTCACTCACCAAATTCATAATTGAAAAAAGAAAAGCCTCAAAGTAGCAAAGAGACTGCTTCTCATCCCACAGACTAAGTATTCATTAAAACCAAATAATTTGATCAGGTTCAAGTTGCTTGTCTATCACTGCTACTTCTAAGTAACATTTGCAACCATGTCATGTAACCAAGCAATGTCACAGACACAACAAAGAGAGCTCGCTTCTGTCATCTTTCCTCTTTTGCCCTAATTCCATAATTATCATGTCTGACATTGTCATTTATTTGGCATTTTTTCTGAGACTAGTAATTATCTGTGCTCTTATTCTTACTCTTAAAGGTTATTGATAATTGAATTCATTTGTTTATGTGTTTAAATGATCTGGGCGCTGTTTTGCACATATCCATCTTTTGAGTTGGGACTGTTGTCTACTTTTATTCAGTTTTTAAAAAAATCATAATATTCTTATATCAAATAACAGTAGAATGTGATTAGAATAATCATTTTCATCTGATTAGTATAGAGATAAAATCATCATTCCAAATTTAAAAATATCAGCCCATATTATTTACTAAAAAAAAGGCACAAACTACTGAGCACTTACACATGTACTGAATAAACATTGGTTTGTTTTGCTTACCTCTGATATGGCAGGCACTGTGTTCATCTCTAGACTTCAAAATGTGGTCTCTTGAAAGCTGAGGAGGAGAGAATGAGAAGATTAGAAGTTAGTAAAAGTTTTATTTGTGAAGGCAATAAATTTTTGGAGATAGATAGTTTCACAAAGTGAAAATATTAAACACCTCAGAACACCATACCTAAAATGACTGAAATTCTAAGTTTTCTGTTGGGTACATTTTACTTCAATAAAATGAATGAATGAGAGGGTCTTTCTGGAATTTATAAGCTACCAGAAGTAACAGAGAAGTAAATGATTAACAATTAATATTTAAATCTTTATAGTAAGGACATGGTTTGACTACTATATGAATATAGGTAAAAGCAGGCCAACCAAATTTGAGTGGACAAGCAACCAGGAAGACTTAAAGGGAGGGAACAGAATTGAAAAGAGTATCAAACAGCAGACAGAAGTCTTGTATCTCTAGCTGAAGCATCCCAATGCCACAAAATATAACAGGACCTACCCTACTGGCCAAAGCTAGTTATGTTCCACAGGCTTCTAAACAACTCCCCCAATAGAAAGGTTTCTAATGGTTTGTCTAATATCTTTGGGCTTTGCCTATTTTACCTAATAGTGTCCATTGGCATTCAAATAAGTTCTAATATTACCCATCCATAAACACACACACACATACACACCTCTACTGTTCATTATTTAGATATTTATCAAATCCTGCAATAAAGAGTATTTTCTTAGACATATGTCTACAGTGAAGATTGAAGACATCTTTGATTTCTAGCCAAGTCATATTTTTCAAGTGCATAGGTCTAATAAGGTTTTCAGGGTTTTGATTTTTCATCTAGTTATTGCTATATGCCCATATGTAATAAGAAGTTTCTGGCCTGTCCAGCCCATGATCCAAATCCATAGACCCACAGAAACACGCACAACCTAATATTAATTTCATGACAATTGACCAATGGCTCAGACACATTGCTAGCTAGCTCTTTTATCTCAACTTAATCTATTTATTAATCTGTTTAGCCATGTGGTTTGGTAGCTTTTCTGGGAGAAGCATGGCTGTCTTCTTTCCTTTGTGTCTGCTGGTATCTCTGCTCTGCTCTTCCTTTTCTGAGTTTACTTACTCTGGTAGCCCTGCCCACACTTCCTGTCTGCCTTCGCCAATCAGTGGTCTTATTAAACCAGTAGGCAAAACAATTATTTACAATGTGTCAAAGATAATCCCACTACATCCACACTATTTTGGAGACCAGATAATGAATATAAGGAGGGTTGAGCTATAAATTTCCTCCACAGAACAAAAAATAATTAAAACTATTGAAATGACAAAATATAAGGCCACTATGACACATCATGGTTGTTACCAGTTCTATCTCTTACCAGGTTCTATCTAAAGGATGCATACCTTCATTGTCTGTAAGGAAAAATATATTTTTCAAAAGAAGGAAACTGATTCAAGTTATTTTACCACAGTTGTGACTAGTGACATAAAAGACACTGAACAACATTGGCATTTGTTACATGCTAAAGCTTCATTAGGTACAAACATCTTCAATGCAAACATCATTGCATGAGACTGTGTGATTAATCTCCAAACATATTTATAGGCATCAGAGTCAACAAAGGATATTTTCTGAGACTCATTCAGAGTCTGACTCCTGCTTTGGATCCCAGAATGCACCATTCCAAAACTACAAAGAAACAGAAAGAAAGGTCGGTGTCATGGGGGTGGCCAAGTGAAAGAGTGAGTGGGACACATGGTAACTGACTTTCTAAGATGGTCAAAATAATTTGGGAGAGACTAGAGGATGTAAATCCTTCACATCAGATGGATTCTGTAGCAATAGAACTAGTATTTCTATGATTAATTTTATTATTCTATCTTAATGCGTGACTGATATGGTTAAGCAAACAGATAAATACATCTGAGGACATGTTCTGATCATTTCAAAGTTAAAAATAAATGTGTCTTATATAAGTAATATATGGTTCTACAAGGTCACAAAGAAGTCCTTACAATTATCACCCAAATTAAAAAACTAACCACAACTAGAAAGTACAGTGCTTTAAATAATAACACATGCTTACATTGGAATTAAATATTTTAAATCTTTGATCTCATGGTAAGATACACTACTATTCATTTTATGTTTATACCATTCACTAAGCCCTAAAATGGAGTTCCCTACATTTTTATCCCTATCAAAGCTAGACTCAACTGCACATTTGTTTTGTGATATCAAACCACATGAAAAGCCACCCATGCATTTCTCTAAATCAATCACTTTGTCTCATATAACAGTCATAGTATCCATGCCCTGAAGCATTTTAAATATTCATGCAGACATGTTAAGATGCCTTCAGGTTTTAAGATAAGTGGGT
>PVIH01025717.1:0-20127 GCA_004025045.1 Sigmodon hispidus | reverse complement strand
GGATATACAGGGATGGAAAAAAAATTCAGAGGGAAAGATGAACACAAAGAAAATATAGGTGTAGCAATCTTATTTGTATTTCTTCCCTTGATAAGCCATGCTTATCATTCTTATCCTCTGTATAGTTATTGTTAACTCTTCCACATTTTAAATTCTTTTTACTGTGTTTTTTTTTTTTGATAAATACAAAATAAAGAAGAAAAAAAAAAGACTGTGGGACTTTTACAGTTATTTATATTTATAGTGTGAGATCTTGTGGATGAATGAGGGAAAAAAGGTTGTGACTTATGTGTTTTATGTCATATTGCCAAGAGATCAATTCTTGCGGATAGTTTTATGTCAACTTCAGAGTACAGAACCTCAATTAAAAAATAACTCCATAATATCAGCCTGTAGGAAAACCTGTAGGCATTTTCTTAATTGGAGAACTCAGCTCACTGTGTGCAGTGTCATCCTTGGGCTGGTGGTCCTTGGTTCTATAAGATAGCAGGCTAAGCAAGCTATGATGAGCAAGTCAGCAAGCAGCTTTCCTCCATTTACTCTGTATCAGCTCCAACCCCCATGTTTCTTTCCTATTTGAATTCCTATCTTGGCTTTCTTCAACGATACTGCACTGTGAAAGCATAAGCCAAATAAATCTTTTTCCTTCTACACTTGGTTTTGGTTATGATGATTCATTATCATAATAGAAATATTAATGAAGACACAAACACATATATATAAAGTGGCATTTATCATGCCCATTTATACTTCCAGAGAGTTCCATCATTCAGTTCACTTTGCTCTTTTTCTGTATTTTAGATGAAATTTACTGCCCCTGTTCACTTAGCACAAGTATTTTCTGCTAAAATTCTTTCTGAAGATTATATCACCAACAATACATTCCATTATGCAGCATACAGCAGTTATGTGTGCTATACTTACTTTGGCCTGAATTCATTAACAGAAGGTCCTAACTTAAAAATTTATTTTTTGTGATATAAGAAAAAAAGGTAATCAACCAACTCCTAGTTGCAGGTGTTAAACATTCATTCTGAAGTGCTTCATCACAAGGGCAGAAGAGCTATAAAGTGACAGATCCTGGAGTTTTTCTTTGTGTAAATTGAGCCTTAACAGTAGAGGACTCCCTCCTAGGTAAAGTATTATAGTAGAACAAAAGCTGGAGGCTTTCCTCCATTATTTACTCATCATCTAGCAATCAAGAACACTTGTCCCACCTGTCAGAAAAGCAGCTGCATGGAGACTTTAGGAAAGTAGAATAGGACTTTACTTTGTTCATGGCTTTTTGATGATCAATAAACTTTTAACCTTATGCCTAGCCACATCTAAGACTGTAGTTAGAGCACATGATTTTTATTCTTTAGATTGGTTTGCTTATCTAATCTTTAGATGACCCCCACCAGAAAAACCTTGACTAGCCATTTCTACTTTATGACATAAGCCAAAGCTGAAAAAGCATTTCCTTGCCAAATAATATCTGCCTGCATGAGTATGTAAGCCTACGCCTTCATTTTTACAGCTGTCATGCCTATAAAATTAAAATAAGAAAAGAGAATATTGTGAGAATATCTTTTACCCTATAGTAATTACTTTCACCAGCAAAATTACACCTCTTGAACCCTGAGAGAAAACACTGTTGGGGCTGGTACCTCAAGATTTTAATTACACATGTACATCCTTTTAAAAAGTCAAATACTTATTCAGATGTAATAAAATAATAATAAAGTAGAGCATTCTGTTTCCCCCATCTACATAAGTGCTGTTAAGTATTTCTTCCAGTAGAAACCATTTGCAATGATGATCATACTTTCTTTTTATTATTCTAATTATTATGGTAATATTGGTGCTTATTAATTTTTAGTATAATTTGTTGAATTTATATGATCTGTTGTATTATCTTTTATATCACTAAGCACAATATTTTTGAATATACTGACATGAATGTCTTATCTTCCCAATAAAGTTAGTTAAGTCTATAACTCATTAAGTACTACTTTTTTCTTACTTTGAAAGGTAATTATAATCAGAAATAGTATTTCAAATTTTCTCCCTCCTACAGTAAAGCACCATCATAATATAATTTTATGACACATCCTTATTATGGCTTTTGACATGTATGAACATATTTAAATGTATTAGTTATAGGCAAATAAATCAGCTTTGAATGACTTCATATGATCTTTGATGTTTTGTGTGGCTTTCAAAAAAATAGAATTGGCATTTATCAGTGTTTTTGATTGTTAATAAAATAATATTTCTGTGTGTGTGTGTGTGTGTGTGTGTATGTGTTTGTAACTTCTCCCATATGACTAGAGTGCACTTATCTGTGGACATATGCTATTATTGTAGAGTTATCATAGGAAATGACTCATTATTGTATGAGTGGGTTCCTTATGATAGAAAATGTATGTCTACTTCCAGCATGCTATCTCTTTTCTTCTCTCCTTTCTTCCTTTCTTCTACTTTTATTACTTTGACTTCTTCCTTCACCTACTTCTTTCTTTCTTTCTTTCTTTCTTTCTTCCCCCCTCCCAACTTCTCTCAACAGATGATACATCATTAAGGCCATGAAGTATGTGGGTCCCTTAACCTTGTACTTATCATCTTCCAGAAGTATAAGAAATGAATCTCTCTTCCTTTTGACACATGTAGTTTCAAGTAGTTTGTAATAGCAATAAAAATAGACTAAGGCACTACAACTATGATAGGGTTAGGACTCATGTAATTCTGGAAGCAAATTAATCATATTGGGTAAGGTTATGGTGAGTTTTGGATTCTTGAATTTGAAATTCATAGTTTAGGGAGCCTTTAGGGAAAGAGGGATGTAAAGTGGAGACAATGAAGACAATTCAAAATTCATGACAATTTTGGGATTCTTCTTAACGGGATGCTGCAGTACATTCTGTGGAAGCTGTACTTTGATCGTGAAATAAAATACACAAATGTCCAGGAAGCAATGAAAAAAAAGAAAGATTCAGAGGCAGGTAGTGCCAATGATGCAAGTCTGTGGACCAACCTGAAATCACATGAGCTAAAAGTGGCCGCTTCTGTTTTAGTACTGCTTCTGACTCAGGACCAGTTCTTGCTCACTAGCATATCTGCTGAGTGCATGTGCACTGGGCTATGGTACCAAAGGCTCCTTTGAAATGGGTTGCAGTGGGTGATTAGACTAGAAGAATTATTAATCTCAGAACACTGAAAAATGGTATATTTACCACCTGTGACAAAATATCCTTACAAAAATAATTTAAGAGAGAATGGGCTTTCTTTGGTTTGTAGTCCAGATGGCTATAATTAATTATGGCAGGAGAGGCATGGTGGCAGGAGCAGGATGCTGCCTGGTCACACTCTACTCATACTCTGCTGGCAGAGATTAAATAGGAAGTGGGATTATGTTACAACATTTCAAGGCCCATCCCAGTTACTCATTTTCCTCAGCTGGCCTTCACCTCCTAATGGTTCCACAATCATCCCAGGCAGCACTACAATATGAGGACCAGACATTCAAATATGAGCACATATGAGGAACATTTCACATTCAAACAATGGAGTAACATAACTGTAACTTATATAGCTGTATTTCTTTTTTTTTTTCTGTGTACACCATTTAACTCAAACATTTGGTCCTAGGAAATAGTCTCAGTCTCCTTCCTCCCTCTCCCTCTCCTTCTCCCTCTCCCTCTCTTTTTCTCTCTCTGGCTCAAATACAAAGAATCATTTTCAGGTTGTAATAATGATGTGCAGGAAACTTGAATGTCAAATACTTCAGTATTTAACTTCTAGGCTTTGTAGTTACAAAACTCAAAAGATCTATGAGCATCCAAAATAGAAAAATTTGCTTTCTTTGAAATGGAAAGGTTAGTAAAATACCTTTAAAATCCATTCAAATCCCCTTTAACAGATGGTAACAGACCATGATGCTACTTTGTAAAATAATTTATTTATAGACCTCAATGGTAAAATAGCCTCTCCTGAGAACTTATGCCAGACACTATATATATATATATATATATATATATATATATATATATATATATATATGCACATATATATATATCATTACTCAATGTTTAAAAAAATGAAACACCAGTGGCATTAATATCATTTAAAAATAAATAAAGCAAGGGCTTTCATGGCTGAAAAACATCCCCAATATCTAGAATAAATATATTGTGGGATCAGAATAGAAACTAATTCTGTCAGATTTTCTTTATAAAATGTGAGTTCATGTTTCACATGAATAAATGGATAAACCTTTGAACAAAGGAACAATTTATTAGCTATTTGTTCTAAATTGCTTTGACTTAATTAATTTATCCCATTATAACTAATGGTAGCTTTTAAATGATTATGTAGAGTTACTTTCTGTTTATGAACCATTTGCATCAACAGTTTCAGTGAATTCAAATGTCCTTTTAGTATTTTGACCAATATTTAAATGAGATATTGCTATTAAATATTTTGTGATGGTTGGCTGGTTTTTCACCTGGTAGATTTAGGATCACCTAGGGGATTTATTTCTGGGTATAACTTTGAGGGAATTTTCAGAGAAGATAAACTGAGGGTGGAGACCTGCCCTCAAAGTAAAATGCATTCTAACTTAGGTGTCCCAGACATAAAGGAGTCCTAGGGAAAAGCAGTATTACTTGCCCGTCTTTACTTCTTGAATGAGTATTGTTGGTTGCTTCTTAATCTTTTAACTCTTTCATTTGGGGGTTGGGCACCATCTAGATCTCAAATAAATCACACATGGAGGTTTATTTTTTCTTGTGAATAGCCAGTGTTAGCTTGGCTTGTTGTTAGCCAGCTTTCTTTAACTTAAAATACCCTGTCTACATTTTTCCTCTGGGCTTTTACCTTTCTCTTACTTCTGCATATCTTACTTTGCCTCATTGCTTTGAAGCTGACTGTGTGACTGAGTGGCCACTGGCAGTAGCCCTCTGTCATTTTCTTCTCCTTGTTCTCTTGTTTCTTCTTCACTTTGCTCCCAGCTTTATCTTTCTGTTTATTCTCTCTGCCTGCCAACCCTGCCTGTTCTTTCTTCTGCCTTATTATTGGCCATTCAGCTCTCTACTAGACAATCAGGTTTTTTAAAGAATCAAAGAATCACAGCTTCACAGAGACAAATGCAAAGCAAACATCTTTGCATCATTAAAGCAAATGTTCCACAGCACAAACAAAATTAACACTTTTTTAAAATAATATTTCACAAGTGGTTTTGCCTAATCATTGTTGCTGCTGTTCTCCACTGTTATTTATATAGCCTTACAGTGAATACTGGAGAACAGCAATTCTCCAGGGAGCTTCAGGACCTCAGCACAGGATAGGGATTTTGAGACTACCGTGACATCCAGAACTGTGGACTGAGCAGTTACCAGTTAGGTTTTCAGAGTCTTCAGCATGTAAATCAATCTAATAAATTTGTTTCATATATTAAGTGTTTTCATATACATTTTATTTGTTATCTTCTTTTAGAGAATTCGGACTAAATTAGTTTGTTTCATTCTGCTTTGTTTAAGTAGATACTTATGAATTCAATGCACAATTATAGCCATTTTGACAGTGCTTATAGATATGTAATTTGTTCTACTACCCAAAAGATTAAAATATCAATCATTTGAGATTTCCATTAATACCTACTTTTAATTATTGTGGCCTTCAGCAGAGGGGAGAGTTTGTGTTCATAATGGATAGCTTCAATAGAGAGAGAAACTTCAAGAAGGACATATGGCACAGAATCCAAGATCTTGGATAGTAGAGTAAGTTATCAGACAAGAGAATTCTATCATTAACTTTCTATGTGAATCTCTTTATATTACTAAATCAGTCTATCTTGTATGCAGGTATCAAAAACATCAGTATGGAAGCTACCAAATAATAGACATTAGAATTATATTAGATACTAAAAATGAGTAATAGACCATAAATACTCAATAAATCTTAGCTAGTATCATCATATACTCATCAGCATCACTGTTACCATTGTCATTATTACTATGGAATTAAAATTGTCTTGAGGAATATGTTGCATCATTATTTTCTTGATGAAATTTACAATTTATGAGAGCTCTATAGGGAATTATATTAGTGAGGGGTCTCTAAAACAACAGAAGTGACAGAATATATATTGTGGAATATTCATTTATACTATATGAATATATGTCAATGTTATTGGTTTAATAAAAAACTAAATGGCCAATAGCTATGCAAAATTTTAGGGGCAGGGAGAACAGTGGAAAAACGCAAAGGTACCAGGAGTTACAAGCCAGACTTAGAGGAAGCATGACATGTAGGAGATAATGGGGACACAGAGTTAGCAGCATGGGATTTACAAAGTAAGGGTAATAAATCCACAAAAAGAATGTAGGTTAAAGATATTTGTTAATTTAAGTTATAATTACTAGTAAGAAATAAGATTAAGCTATAGCTGAGCTTTCATAATTAAAAAGTTTCTGTGTTGTTTTTCTGTGAAGCTGGCTACCCAAAAAATCCTACAAATGGTACCTAATGTTCAGCCATGCATAAATTTCTAAGCACACATAAAATAGTACCAGTTGTGGAATCCTAGACTGCTATCTCTAATGCTGGCTGTGGCACTACATCTCCTGGTAGCTGTCTGCATGCTTGATCCACCAGTGTACCAAGAACTAAGGCATGTGGTGAGTTTAAAGTTTTGCTCTTACAGGCAGAAATGGTTACAGATCTACAATAAAGCAGGTTCAGATAGAAAAGAAAAAACCTCTAAACAAGTTTCAGTGTGCTTAACAATTTAGACATAAGAAAAAAATGGGTACAGAAATTCATAGAAAATAGTTTAAAAATTATAAATTTTTTAAAGAGAGAAAGTAAGTAATACAAAAAGCCATGGAAGAATACAAAATACACTGGGAATTTAGATCCTATTTAGTTTAATGTTAGTTTTAATTTTCTAAAATATGAATACATAAAAAGCAATAGCTTCTGAGAGACATTGGGTTATGGAAACTACTAAATTAAACCAACTTATATATTTTAAAAATGTCAACTACAAAATGGAAGTCAAAAAGTAAGATGTCTTTCTGAATTGTGTGACCCTGTGGTGGCCAGGGCAGAGTGAGAGTCAGATGTATTCAGACAGCAAGAAGCCCAGGTCCAGAGTGAAGTGGGAGAACAGAGTGAAAGTTGAACATCTTTAGACAGCATGGATCCTGGGGCCTGAACGAAGTAAGAAATTGTATAAACTCCATATCCAGAGCAGACAGGAGACACACAACTCCTGTATCCACAAATGACTAAGATTCCACTAAGACATGACTAAGAGTTAAGCAAGGAAGCAATGGGCAGATGCCAGGGCAAGAATACATATAAAGAACAACAAGACACCATCAGAAGAAGCTGATGGCTCTACAACACCAAGACCTGAACAGAAAAATGAAGAAGAAACAGAAAGAAACAATAATACAAACACCTTTATTAAGATTATAGAAGCCTTAAAAGAGGATATAAAAAAGTCACTTAAAGAAATAGAAGAAAATACAAATAAAAACTTGGAAGAGATGAACAAATCCTTAAAAGAAAACTAAGAAAGAGAAATCAAAAAAATGAAAGAATCAATCCAGGAATTAAAAATTGAAATAGAAATGATAAAGATGGCACAAAATGAGGCAAAGGAGGAAATAGAAAATCTGAAAAAATGATCTAGAACTACAGGTACAAGCAAAACCAACAGAATCTAAGAGATGGAGGAGAGAATTTCTGGAGTAGACGATTCAAAAGCGAAAATAGATAAATCATTCAAAGAAAACACCCAACCCCCAAAAGCTATAACACAAAACATTCAGGAAATTTGGGACACCATGAAAAGACCAAACCTGAAAATAATAGGAATATAAGAAGGGGAAGAATACCAGCTCAAAGGCACAGATAATGTATTCAATAAAATCATAGAAGAAAACTTTCCCAACCTAAAGAAGGAAATGCCTATAAAGATACAAGAAGCTTACAGAACACCAAATAGATTAGACCCCCCCAAAAAAGTCTGCTCACCACATAATAATTAAGCCACAAACATATAGAAAAAAAGAAAAATTTTAAGAGCTACAAAGGAAAAGGGCCAACTTACCTACAAAGGCAGACCCATGAGAATAATGCCAGAGTATTCAATGGAAACAATGAAAGCTAGAAGATCCTGGTCAGAAGTTATACAGAAACTAAAAGAGTATGACTGCCAACCCAGATTACTATACCCAGCAAAACTGTCAATCACCATAGGTGGAGTAAGCAAGGTATTTCATTACCAAGACAGATTGAAACAATACCTATCCACAAATCTGGCACTACAGAAAGGACTAGAGCTAAAACTTCAACCTAAGGAAACCAGATACACCTATGAAAACATAAACAATCAATAATCCCATAGAAGATAAACCCAAAGAAAGGAAATACATATAAGTTATCACCAAAAAATCAGGAAAAAGAATAAGTGGTCATTAATATTCCTTAATAACAATAGACTCAATTCACCTATAAAAAGACACACTCTAACACGATGGATATTAAAACAAAAACCAACCTGCTGCTGCACACAAGAAACATACCTCAACTCCAAAAACAAATATAAGTTCAGAATAAAGAGTTCTGAAAAGATTTTTCAATCAAATGGCCACAAGAAACATGCTTGTGTTGCCATTCTAATATCCAACAAAGTAGACTTTAAACTAAAATCAATCAAAAGAGACCAAGATGAACATTACTTATTCATTGCAGAAAAAATCAATGAAGATGTGATCTCAATCCTGAATATTTTTGACCCTAATATAAGGGCAACTTCATATGTAAAAGAAACACTACTAAAGATTAAACTTCACATCAATGACACACTATAATAATGGGAGACTTCAATACCCCACTTTCACCCTTGGGTAGGTCAACCAGACAAAGACTCAACAAAGAAATAAGGGGTCTAACAGATGTTATGATGCAAGTGGACTTAATAGATATTTATAGAAGCTTTCATTCAAACACAAAGGAATATACATATTTCACAGCACCCCATGGAACTTTCTCTAAAATTGACCACATACTTGTTCATAAAGCAAATATCAATAGACACAAAAAATGGTAATAACCCCTTGTATCATATCAGACAACCATGGCCTAAAGTTAGAATTCAAACAACAACAAAAATCACAGAAAGCCAACAAAGCATGGAAACTGAACATCTCTACATTGAACAACCTCTGGGTCAGGGAAGAAGTTAAGAAGAAATCAAAGACTTTCTAGAATTTAATGAAAATTAATCCACAACACACCCAGACTTATGGGACACAATGACAGCAGTGTTAAGAGGAAAATTTCACTATATGAAAAAACAAGATAAATCTCACACAAGAGACCTAACAACTCAGCTGAAGGCTTTGGGATGATTAGAAGCAAATTCACTCACCTGCAAGGAGTAGATGGCAGGAAAAAAATGAAACTTAGGGCTGAAATCAGTACAATAGAAACAAAGAGAACAATACAAAGAATCAATGAATCAAAAAGTTGGTACTTTGAGAAAGTCAACAATATAGACAGACCCTTATTCAAACTAACCAAAAGACAGAGAGTATTCAAATTAACAGAATCAGAAATGAAAAAGGAGACGTAAAGACAGACACCCAGAAAATCCAGACAATTATCATGTCACATTTGAACATTTCTACTCTACTAACATGGAAAATATGAAAGAAATGGACAGCTTTTTGGACAAGTATCAATTACCAAAATTAAATCAAAAGGAGACTAAAGACCTAAACAGACCCATAACACCAAAGGAAATTGAAGCTGTTACTAAAAGTCTCCCAAATAAAAAATCCCCAGACCAGATGATTTTACTGCAGAATTCTACCAGACATTCAAAGAAGAACTAATACTAAAACTCAACAAACTGTTCCATACAGTGGAAACTGAAGGAATATTGCCAAACTCCTTTAATGAGGCCACAGTCATCCTGATACCTAACCCACTCAAAGATGCAACTAAAAAAGAGAACTACAGAACAATCTCTGTCATGAACACTGGTGCAAAAATACTCAAAAAGTTTCTGATAAACCAATTACAACAACGTACATAAAAAATCATCTATCATGGTCAAGTAGGTTTCATCCCAGAAATGCAGGGATGGTTCAACATATGAAAAACTATAAATGTCATTCATCATATAAGTAAATTAAAAGTAAAAAAAAAAAAGAACCACATGATCATCTCCTCAGATGCTGAAAAAGTCTTTGACAAAATCGAATATTTCTTTATGATAAAAGTCCTGGAGAGATTAGGAATAGAGAGAAAGTTCCTAAGTATAATAAAGGCAATTTTCAAGAAGCTGATGGCCAACAACAAACTAAATGGAGAGAAACTCAAAGCAATCCCACTAATCTCAGGAACTAGATAAGGCTGTCCCCTGTCTCCTTGTCTACTCAATATAGTTCTTGAAGTTTTAGCCAAAGCAATAAGAGAATAAAAGAAGATTAAGGAGATACAAATTTAAAAAAGGAACTGAAACTATCTCTATTTGCAGATAATATGATTGAATATATAAGTGACACACAAAATTCTACCAGGGAACGTTTACATATGATAAACACCTTCTGCAATATAGCAGGATACAACATTAATTCTAAAAAGGCTGAAAAGAAGTAAGGGGAACATCACCCTTTATAATAGTTGCAAATACCATTAAATACCTTGGGGTAACTATAACCAAATAAGTAACAGATCTATTTGACAAAAACTTTAAATCACTGAAGAAAGAAATTGAAGAAGGTATCAGAAAATGGAAAGACTCCCATGTTCCTGGATAGGTAGGATCAACATAGCAAAAAATGGCAAACCTACCAAAAGAAATCTACAGATTCAATGTACTTCCCATCAAAATTCCAACACAATTTTTTACAGACCTTGAAAGAACAATACTCAATTTCATTTGGAATCACAGGAAAGCCAGGATTTCCAAAACAATTTTGTTCACTAAAAGAACCTCAGGAGGCATTGCCATCCCCAACTTCTAGCTATACTATAGAGCTATAGTATTAAAAACAGTGTGGTACTCACATAAAAATAGACTTGTGGATCAATGGAATCAAATTGAAGACACCCACACACCTATGAACTCCTGATTTTTGACAAAGAGGTAAAAAATATTCAATGGAAAAAAGAGATAGTATCTTCAACAAATTGTGTTGGCATACATTGATGGCCGTATGTAGAAAAATGCAAATAGATCCAAGCCTATCACCCAGCACAAAACTCAAATTCAAATGAATCAAAGACATCAACATAAAACCAGCTATGCTGAACTTGATAAAAATGAAATTCAGAAACACTTTCCAATGCCCTGGCACAGGTGACCACTTCCAAAACATAACATAACACCAGTAGCACAGACACTAAGAACAACAATCAATAAGTGGGTTCTCCTGAGACTGAGAAGTTTCTTTAAGGCCAAGGACACAGTCATTAAAACAAAATGACAGCCTACAGAATGGGAAAAGATTTTCACCAACCCTACAAGTGACAGAGGACTGATCTCTAAAATATATAGAGAACTCAAGAAAGTAGAGCCCAGGGTGTTTCTGATCCCAAGCTGTTCAGTGGTCGTGGTTTGCAGCTTGGGCATGCTTTGCTTTTTTCTTGTTTGTTTGTTTAGAGTCCACTAATGAGTGAGTACATCCCCTGCTTATCTTTCTGGGTTTGTGATACCTCACTCAGGAGGATATTCTCCAAATCCATCCATTTGCCTGCAAATTTTAGGATATCATTTTTTCTTACTGCTGAGTAGTACTCCATTGTGTAGATGTACCACAGTTTGTTAATCCATTCTTCAGTTGAGGGACATCTAGGTTGTTTCCAGGTTCTTGCTATTAAAAAATAACGCTGCTATGAACATAGTTGAGCTAATGCCTTTGGAGTGTGACTGTGCTGGACTGACTCCTTGGATCCCACTTCCCCAGAGAAACACCTGACTCAGTCTTGAGGTTGGGGGGAGAAAACTGATCTGCCAGGAGTGGAGACTGAACTAAGCAATATTGGGACAGTGGGACCATGGGACTGTCTGCCACCTGCCCAGGGAGTGGATGGGGAGTTGTGGAGAAGAGAGAATGACCTGATGTGTTGGTAGGGGGAAGGGACCTTGAATAAGAATATATGAAGACAGAAAGTGTGACTTCTTTGTTCATAATAGTAATAATAAAAAAGAAAGAAAAAAAATTAAAGAAATATAATATGTTTGATTATATAAAAAACAAAGAAAGTAGAGCCCAAAACCTTGAATAACCCAATCAAAAAATCGGGTTCATAACTAAAAAGGGAATTCTCAGCAGAATTACAAATGGCTGAAAGACATTTGAAAAAATGCTCAACATCTTTAGCCATCAGAGAAATGCAAATCAAAACAACTTTGAGATACCACCTTATACCTGTCAGTATGGCTAACATCAAAAACAAAGATGACAGCCTATGCTGGAGAGGATGCAGAGCAAGGGGAACACTACTCCATTGTTGGTGGGAGTGTAAACTTGTCCAGCTACTCTGGAATACAGTATGGCAGTGACACACAAACATACAGAAATGGCCTTGAAAAACTACAAGTGACATATATGTTACTTGGACAAACATAAGCAATATAGAAAATCTTTGACTAGCTTGTGTACAACACATATTCTATACTTGTATTGTATATTACCTTAAAAAATTCACGTGATTTCAGAGCAAGGGCACCAGACACCAATGAAAATGGGTGGCTGAGCTGATACAGAATCTCAGAATGTCTCTGTCAAAATTTCCTCAGCGTTCTACATCAGAACTGCTTCAAGGCTACTCGCTGAGGTGATCCAGCCTCATAAACTATTGTAGCCAGGACTTGACAATTATTTCAATTTTCTCAGTATCCCCTAAAGACACCAGCGCCCCCAAAACAACAGAAAGTAGTCTAAAAACAGAGCATTCACTTTTCAGAGAGGTTGAGTTTGGTGGTTTTGGTCATTCAATGAACTATAGATGTTTATCATTGTTTAGGAGGATTGGTTACAAGTTATTATTGGTAATGATCAGGAAAAAAGCTAAACAAAGGAAGTTGGATTTAAGGGTCTCTTTCTAAAAGGAAAAAGAGGCATGTAATATAGAAATGATAGGAAAAGAGGGTAGATTGTTATTCTACTTTTGAATAACTATTAGTGACAAATATTTTACAATGAAATGTATTTTTGTATATCATATAAATTTAAGGTTATTTTTCTTATACGATATAAATGTTTCTACTCTTGTTTGATGTATTGTTTTTATAAAGCTCATTTAAAAATATAAAGTTTTAGTACTTGAAAGATATGTGGGGATAATAAAAATACAGGTTAATACTCAACAATCAAACTTATGGTTATGTTGGATATCTATTCATGGTCATACAGAGATATGTTTTAGATAGATAGGTTATCTTCAGACATTTCAAAAACCTACAGAACATGGCATTTAAAATGTTATGATAATCCGAGGCTTGTCATGACAGTGAGACATTCGTAACTGTACCAAACTATTTCATAAAAAGATGATGGCATTGAAGAACCTCCATAAAAAATTTGCTTTCTTTGTGACAAAAGCTAGTCATTTGGGGAAGAAACTTTCCTTGCCTTCACTTCTGACATTATGCAGTTTGACTGGCCAGGCAGAATATAAAGGAAAACATCTGTCAAGCTTTGCCAAGAAAAGGTAGGACAATCCTTCAAAATTTCTGCTTTACACAAATGTCTACCATATTCTAGGCTTGTAAGCTGAAGAGGAATTCCTCAACATTGCAGAGGAACCCTGGGATGATGGTTCAGGAATCCAGCTGTCTCTGTTATTTATTAATTTTGGAAGCTGATTAATCTGTACTTTCTGTTTGCTCAGATAATATATTCTTCTAGAGTCTTTGATAGAGTCTTGAAGACTGGTTAGTTTTTCTTAATGATGATGTAAGGCAAACTAGGGACAGTACTTTGACTCATCAAAAGAAAATAAATAATGTAGTTTTTTATTTTATTCTTTTATTTTTGAGATTCTGATTTGACTAAAACATTTTCTTTTTTATATTTTTTTCTTTCTTTTTTTAATTATGAAAAAAGTCATTTTTTTTATCCATGTATCCCCTTATTCAGGCTCCCTTCCCCCTCCTATCCCTCCCAGTCACTCACTCTTCTCTCCATCAGTTCATCTCCTCCTCAGCAAGGGCAGGAGGTCCCAAGGTCCCATGGTGGCTTAGTTGAACATTCACTCCAAGCAGATATGCTTTCCTCACCTCCACATCAAGACTTAGTCAGGTGTTCCTCTGGAGGTAATGGGCTTCATGGTGCCAGCATTTCAGATCCCAAACTGTTGAGTGTTGTGGTTTACAGCTTAGATATGCTTAGCTTTTTTTGTTTAAACTCCATTAATAAGTAAATACATCCCCTGTTTATCTTTCCGATTTTGTGAGACCTCACTCAGGAGGATATTCTCCAAATCCATTCATTTGCCTGCAAATTTTAGGATATCATTTTTTCTTACTGCTGAGTAGTACTCCATTGTGTAGATGTATCACAGTTTGTTAATCCATTCTTCAGTTGAGGGACATCTATATTGTTTCCAGGTTCATGCTATTACAAATAATGCTGCTATGAACATAGTTGAGCTAATGCCTTTGGAGTGTGAATGCCATCTTTAGGGTATATGCCCAGCATCTGGTGCCCTGAACAAGGGTTCTGATCATTTCCTTCTCATTCTTATTGCTGGACAGTGCTAACACTCCCAAGACAATGTACTTTGGTTTGAAGACCCCTCTGTATGGTGTTTTTTAGTTCCTTCAGCAGGTGAGCATTGAGACCCCCATTTATTTTTTTTCTTTTGTGTTGTCTATTGTTATTTCTTTTTCACAGACAATTTACAAGCCATTCACTGATGGCTTGCTTGTGTTTGTCTTTCTTCTTTACTGTCTTCAGCTCTTCCTTTCTTCTCTCATTTATTTTCCTCCTGAGCGAGGTCTCACAAAATCAGAAGGATAAACAGGGGATGAACTTACTCATTAGTGGAGTTTAAACAAAAAAAAATTTCCTGTGAAGAGCTACCTTTTTTCCCACTCTACTTAAAACAGACAGTTAAATTGTCTTTTTTTTCAGCAGCAGTTTCTTTCTTCTTTCTCTCTCTTTTGTTGTTGGGGTAGTGGAGGTAGTAATGGCAGAGGCACTGCCAGGCTAGGAGCAGGCTTGGAGTTTAGAGATAAGACTACTATGCGTCTTCTCCTCACTGCTCAGCCTGACCTCTTGTTGCCTTCTCCTGTTCTTCCTACAGTAACATCAGGGAGAACTGTAGTGCCAGGCAGTTCTCCTAGAGCTAAGGAGGTAACTAGGGCACCTACATCCAGCTGCAAACAAAGCTGAGGTCAGGATGGGGACTGTGACAGTAATGGCAATGGTATTCTGGGAACAGGGCTCAGTGACCTGTTGCTAGAGATGGATGAACATAGGGGAGAGAGAAAGATTTGTTTAAACCTCCCCTCTCTCTTACACAGACACACACATACACACACACATGCATGCACATATTCACACAAATGTACAACCTAATAAGACCATGGTCTGAAGCATACACTGGGTGCCACTATGGGCCACTTGTACAGCTCGATGAGAACAGGGCATAGAGCACACATTAGATATGGCTATGGGCTGATTCAGTGTACCTCCCCCCATCCCCACCCCAACTCGGGAAGCACACACATCATGGATGAATCCTGTGGCTTCCCAAGAGCCAGAGGAAACAAAAATCCCTCAGTAAGACACTTGCATCAAAAGCCCTGTCAACCTCTCAGGCAGCTGAGGTGCATGGACCTGACAAGGAGCAGAAAGCCAGTGGTCATGGTGGATGTTGCTTGTTTTCCCCTCCTTCTTCCCTGACATGTACTTGGGGCCCATAATTTGGGCCTTGAATCTTGTATACACCACCCCAGAGAATACTCCACCAAAGGTATAGAAATAGCCTTTGTCAGTGCCCTCCTATAAAGCAGCACAAAGCAGTACTTCTGTTCAGTGACTGGGGATGGCAGGTGGATGGTGATCATTTGTAGCAGGACATCCCCAGCAGGCAGCCTGTGGCACCTCAGGACTTGGAGCAGTAGCTTTTCCTTATCCTTGCTGTCAAGCATGCTATCCAGTTTCTAGATTAGCTTGGTCATCTCCTTCTTTCTGGAGTTTATGGTAAAGTTGGAGTGTAATAAGTTTTTGACCTGAACTTTGCAACCTAGCCCAGAGGTTTGGACCCACTGTCAGTCCTGCTGCTGCTTTCACCCAGATAATCACACCAAGCTTAATTGACTTCATGCTGATTGACTTATGACCCAGGCGTATAACTTGCTAACTTTTAACTCTTAAAGTAACCCATGATTCTTATCTTGTTTATCCCTTTGACTTGGTACCTTTTCTCAGAGCAGTATTTCAGTTTCTTTCCTCTGTGTCTGCTGGTGTCTCTCCTGGTATCCCTGCCAGTGTCTCTGCCTGACTCTTTCTCTTCCCAGAGTTTTTTTATTCTTGTTGCCCCACCCACACTTCCTGTCAGCCATCTGGCCAATCAGGTTTTTTTAAACCAGTAGGAGGAACAAATATTTACAATGTACCAGAACATAGTCTGCTACAATGAGGTTCTGGATGAACTAACAAAAGGTGCAAGGCAGCTACTACCTGCCAGATCTGTTAGCTGACTTTTATAATTTGACATAGGCAAATACTGGTCTCCTTACCTGTAGCTTCAGTTACTCAGGTAATAGAAGCTTCTTAATCTTGCTTCTACTCTTAGTTTAGTGTTTATTACCATTGGAGCTATGGTTACTATTCGCCTGGAAACAAATCCTGATTTGTTGTTCTTCTGCTTCTTTCTTAGAATATTCTATGCTCACTGGCAATTTACATATGAGGGGTGTTGATATTTGGAAGAGTAGATGTAACTGAGATTCATTTAGCTTCAGTAATAGTTTTTATAGTGTCTAAATTTGGAGGAGCAACTATATGAGACTATATGATAACTATTAACCTGCTTTGACTTGAGACCTTCAGTTCGCATGACTTTATCTGGTATAATGCTTCTTCTTCCTTCGATCATTTATGGACCATAGGAAAAAGGAATAGTGATCATTACAATTTGGGGTCAGACAACACTTTTTTACATAAGTTTCTTAACCTAAAAGAAAGGGTCATCTCTTCCCTGAGGTCTCTTGTTCATATGTTAACTCAGTGCAAACTTCAAGTGATAGACTATAGTCCTATCATTATAGGTGGAAGGTATTTGACAAATCTTTGTTTTATGTACTGTATGAATAACTTATAGTGTGTAACATAAGGGTAAATATAAAGATGGTAGAATTTGATTATTAACAAACCATTTCAGGTTACCATTTTTATAAAAATTCAAGTGTTTTTGCTATTGTTTAGCTTATAAAGTTTATACTATTTTGTTGTATCCCTTATGTCTTTAGAATGCTCTAAAAAAAGAGTTCTATGTGAAACAACTTTAAGGAGCTAGTTTAATCTTTTGTTTTCTGTTTCAATTTAATAAATGTAATAAGCTGGCTGTAGCCATTGGATTTCAATGAAGTTGATTAGTCTCACAGTAACTGTCCTGTGACAATTCATTACCAGCTGCGATCTGAGTAATTTAGCAATGCAAAAATCTCCCAACAGGAAATTTAAGGAGTCAAGAGTTGTCCAGCCTGTGAGACTGGATATCTCAGCCATCCCAATATGGTGCTGAAGATTTGTGAGTATTCAGTCTATCTCAAAGAAGTAGGTTCTAATACCAGGGAAAAGATGCTTTAGTAACAGAACAGATGAACTTCTCCATGAGAGTGAGGGCAAGCTGGCAAAAAGTAAAAGCTTCCTCCCTTGATTTCCATTTATTTGAGCTACCACCAGAAGATGTGACACAGGCTGTACCTATTTTTCTGAATGCAAAGATGTCCTGGCTGTCAGAAACCAGGTCATATATACAGTTCTGAATGAAAAGGTATCCTGGCTGTCAGAAGCCAGGCTATATGTATAGATCTCTTCTGGTTGGGAATGCTTTCCCAACAGAAAAGTAGCAATCCTGCTGCTCTCTGAAAGCTGTTACAGCTCAGCTCTGCTCCATTCTGCTACGTGGTTCCTCCAAAGAGATGCAACAGTTTTGCTTCTACTCTTATAAAAGTTCTTATTTCTCTGTTCTTCTCTTCACATCCATATCATGCAGAAATGTATCAGTTTTCTCCTGCTTTGGTGAAAAAGATATCCATGCAAACTATATTCAAAAGGTTTATTGGGAGAGAGGAATCCAGGAGAGTGACTTCCTCTGTCAGGGTGGAAAAAAGTAGCCCTCAACTGAACAGGTACAGGGCTTATATTGTTTGGATTTCTTAGGGGCAGAGTTTCTTCTGGGTAAAGATTGTCATGGTGGAAATTGGTCAGATTTCAACCCCTGTGATTGGATAAGCTCAGAGATTGACTGGATTTTTTTGTGCTCAAGGATTAGTTGGTTTTGTGCTCAGGGACTAGTTGGTTTCCTGCTCAGGAATTGGGTGATTTCATGTTGAGATGGTCAAGGGTAGAGTGTGTTTCTTTGGTTATGTTTTTCAGGGCTAGGGTGTGTTTCTTTGGCTCTGGTTTCAGGATCAAAATGTATTTGTTTCACCGGCTTTCATTTCAGGATCTGGGTGTGCTTCTTCAGCTGGCCCTTTTACCCTACACTTACGGTGGTAAATGGTGCAATTAAGAAAACCCTTCACAAATACGCCCAGAAACTTAGGCTTTAGTTGGGTACAAAGGTGAAGTCAAGTTGAAAACCAAGATTAGCTATCACAAGTATCTAGAGAGAGAAAACCAAGAGAATTGAATCTGGCCCATATATTAGACTTCTTAATTGCAATGGGAACAACATTGGCCTTGGTGACTTAGAAGTTCACAATGTGTCTCCCATCAGTTCCAGTTCCGCTTCCGGGACAGGGAGCTGTCTGCAGAGTAAGTCCCAGCACACTCTGTAGCAGGTGCAGATAAAGTCTGCCTGTCACCATACCCATAGCTGCTGCTGAGGGAATTTGCACAGCTACCCACCTCAACCTCCAACTGAGCGAACAGATAACTACAGGAGTCCCTGAAGGACAGACTCAGACCCCACCCAGAGGTGAGGAGGGGTCACCAGGTGCAAGCACCTATATCCCAGCCAGGGAGGTAGAGTTGAGCTCTCATCGGTTTCGGTTCCACTTCCAGGATTGGGTGCTGTCTGCAGAGTAAGTCCCAGTGCACTCTGTAGCAGGAGCAGATAAAGTCTGCCTTTCACCATACTCACAGCTGCTGCTGAGGGAATTTGCATGGCTACCCACCTCGACCACCAACTGAACAAACAGATAACTTCTGGGGTCTCTGAAGGACAGACTCAGACCCTGCCCAGAGAGGTGACAGAAGGTACACAAGCCTGAGTGCCACAACTGACCAGGAGCCATCTAATCGTGAACCACTGAAGCCATGGGCAAATGTCAGTGCAATAAATTACATAATAATACAAAGAGCAACATGGCAATTTCAGAAGAGATTGGTGATCTTACAAATACAAGACCTGAACTGAGCAATGAAGAGGAAACAGAAGGAAGCAACACCAAAAATTCCTTTTTGATGATCATCGAAACTCTCAAAGAAGATATGAAAAATAGCCTTAAAGAAATAGAAGAAAATACAAACAAAAAATTGGACAAGATGAACAAATCTATGAAAGAAACATGCCAGGAACTAAAAGCTGAAATGGAAGCAATAAAAAGGCACAAAATGAGGCAAAGAGGGAAATAGAAATTCTGAAGAAAAAAGCTGGAACCACAGATATAAACATAAAAAACAGAGATCAAGAGATGGAAGATAGAATCTCTGAAGTGGAAGACTCAGTAGCTCAAAGAGATTATCAGTCAAAGAAAATAGTAAAACTAAAAAAGCCATAACTCAAAATGTTCAGGAAATCTGGGACACCATGAAAAGACCTAATTTGAGAATAATAGGAATAGAAGAAGGAGAAGAATACCAGCTCAAAGGCACAGATAATGTTTTCAATAAAATCATAGAAGAAAACTTCCCTAACCTGAACAAGGAAATGCCTATA
>PVIH01025716.1:0-20129 GCA_004025045.1 Sigmodon hispidus | reverse complement strand
TTCAAGCGGGGAGACCAAGGCTAACCGTGAAGGACCGTGTAAATGAACCTGCTAATTTGCACAGAGCTTTTTACAGTGACTCATCCCTGATCAAGGCACCTCTTATGAACAGCTGACTTGAAGCCAAGCTCACATTGGCATTCTTAACATTGTCGTTTCTTCGTTTCTAGCTGACACCCCCCCCCATCAACATGGAAGCAGAAAAGTGTCCGGTTGGCTAAGTGACAGCATTTTAAATGAAACTGGCTGTCAAAAGAGATGTCTGAAAGGAGAAGGCAAGATCATTTGCTGATTATATTGTGGGCACGGAATACTCCCTTTGTCTAATAGTTTCTGGGCAAGAATAAGTAATTTGATTAATTAACAAAATGAAGTAAAAGATGACATTGGCTGTGTTTTGTTCAAATTCACACTCTTTGTGCAGAGAAAAAAAACCGAAAGCAGGAAACAGAAGCGGAGAGTGAGGAGTGTGTTAAATGGGAAGTCTGTTTTGGTGATACATAACAGGTGTACAGGATTCTCTTCTTCATGTTCATGTGTTAAAACAGAACCAAATATTCACTTATTGGTTCAATATTTGTGATGGGCATCTACTAAGTACCACACTCGGCTAACTATTTCCTTTCTGGTTAGCAGGTGTCTCTGCAAGGAGAGCGCTATTTGATTCACAATAATCCCAGACTATGACTTGTGTTGCCTCCGTTATTTAAAAGACTTAATCAGCTATTTACAGCAACTACAGGTTTGGAAGAAGTGAAAGTGGGGTTGTGGTAGATTTGAGGGTTGGGGTTCAGCAGCCAGGACTGATACCACTAAGGCTGGAGATGAACTGACTGCACAGAACTGCATCTGTGACCACTTCCAAGGTGGTCCGCCCATGCGGAAGATCCTAGAGTGGCTGTCTGCCTCTCTGTCTATAGCAGGATTGAGACAACAAATCAGTCCAGTGTGACAGCTCGGGGTCTCCTGCTAGGGAAGTCACACTTTTTTTTTTTTTTAAACTTTATTTATTTATTATTTATTTATTTACTTATTTCCCTTGGTGTTTGCCTGGAACTGGAACTACAGACAGTTGTTAGCTGCCAGTGGGTGCTGGGAATCGAACCCGGGTCCTCTGGAAGAGCAAACGGTGCTCTTAACCGCTGAGCCATCTCTCCAGCCCCGGGAAGTCACACTTTGACAACTAATGCTCTTGCTACTCTCCCAAATATGTCCCCCCAGCCCTCCTGCCCCCAGATCCCCACTGACCACCTTCTCTCACTAGGGTGGCTGTGTCTCAAGTCTCCCGCCCCCTTTCTTGTCCATAACAGCCTGTTTTCCTACAGTCATAGGCAGGTCCCTTAGAACTGCTTCAGAGCTCCTCATGGTGCCGCATACTTGTAATCCCTGCCCTAAGCAGATGGAGGCAAGACGATCAGGAGTTCAAGGTCAGGCTCTGTTAGCTACACAGAGAATTCAAGGGCAGCCAGGGTTATGTAAGGCCCTACCTTGAAAAAAAAAATATAATTACAAGTATCCATGCCTTACAATCCATTGGTGGTGTTCCCCTGTGATGGAAATGAAGTCTACAAAACACGTCCGGGGCCTCTGAGGTCACACACACTCTTCTTCCCAGTCTAGCTATTCCCACCCCAGGGCCTTTACACTATCTGTTCCTCCTGAGAAGCTCTTCCCTATGTTACTTACCTGGTCAATCTTCCCTGTATCCTTCAGATCTCAGCCCACACATGGACTGCTTCAGAAAATGTTCCCAACTCGCTGCACCTTCATTATTTATCACAGAATTTTCCAACAGCCTTTGCTCTGGTTTGGCAATCCACATCTGGATTATCACCCACTCTCTACTCACCTCACTTTACAGTGAGCTTCGTAAGCAAACAGTAGTCTATTGTTCTTGTGTGAAGAATGTAAGCCTGGCCACAGAGAGGCTTGGCATCTTTGTCCTCCAAGATGTTAGGATGCTGTGCCTCACTGGGTTGGTGTCTGCTGGAGGCTTTGGATGCTGTGGCATTAGCTCTACCTTTGCAGGTACCGGAGCTGAGCTCAATTGCCAGACCAGTCAACCCACACAATGGAGTCCTCATCAAAATTCTGGTCACTAAGGCTGGGGGAGAGCTCTGATGGTTGACAATGCTATTGTCACACAAGAAGATCATGTAAATCATGCTGTCTCTAACCGGCCAGGGACAGAGCAAGTGCATGCTTCACTCTGAGACCTGCCCTCATGTGCTTCTTCCCATGGGTGACTCGAATCGACCCCTTGATAATAAAGCAGCATTCAGTGTGTGCTGAGAGTCCCTCAGGCACTCAGAGATGGAAGTGGGAGGAGCCAGGGTCTTGGGTACTGTTTAAACTGTGAGCACATTTCCTGACCTAGGATAGTGCGGCAACACCAATGGTTATGTTCAGTGACGTTAGTCCTTTGTCAGTTTTCCAATGACCATGTCATCAGCACATGATACTTTAATAAATTAAGAAGCAAGCATCCATTCCCGAACACCTGCTCTGAGTTAGTGTCTGGATTAGGCTCACAGGAGCTGCTCCTTTTTCCCAGGGTTTGACATCCTTGCCTTTGCTCCTGGTCCAGGGCCCTGCTTCGGGTAGTGGTCAGCAGTAGCGGGACATCTGCTTGTGTGTGACGTATGTGAGAGCAATTCCAAGTCCCTAGCACTATCACAGTACCCACCCTACATAGCCCGTTTTCTCCAAGTGCCACAGCAAAAAAATGATATCAGACCTGCATTTAAACTGGATAATAACTGTTATAATGTGCAACAGACATAATCCAAGTTCGTAGAAACGTAGGCTCAGTCACATGTAAAACTTCGGTACTTAGCCCAACATGTTCCCTGATAAATAAGGAAACTGTTACTGTGGTAACTGAGTGTTATAAGGGCGTACTCTATTATTCTGTTTTTTTCTTTCTAAAAATAAAAATGTTGCTAAAAATTATTATCCTCTTTCAAATCTTGACAGGAAAATAAACCTGACATGATTTATAAAACAGGGAAGCAGCTCACCAAACTCTCAAGTCACTGTGCTTCCTAATTAAAATGAAATATTACAGCATATTTGCATAATATATTAAGGGAAAAAAAATCCACGGGTACTTATCTTTCCCTCCCCTCTACAAAGCTGACTGAGAAATACAGCCAGAATACCAATAATCTAGGATACATCCCCAAGAAGCATAACAGAGAAAAAAAATCAATTTTATTTCTTTCAGACCTGCATTTAAACTGGATAATAACTGCTATAATGTGCAACAGACATAATCCGATTTCAATTTGTTTGATTAGATGAGTATAAACATTAAACAAGAAAGCCAGGGGACTGTCATAACAACATTTACACTCTTAGCTCATTATAGAACAAAGCCTTCTCATTTGCTCCTGGAAAGCAAGCTACTAGAAAATATATAATATGAATTTGAACTATCCTTAAGCACCAACCACAAAGATGTTTATTTTGCCTCAGCCAGAGATCAAAGCAGCTTTGAACCAGCAGCCACTTCAACTTCTTCCCCAGGAGGAAGGCTCTGAATGGTCCCTCAGACACTTGAGATTGTATTTAAACATTCCCTTCCCATCACACAGCAAAATCAAAGCCCCACCCGGGCGAGTGGTCCTCACATTATAATGTGCATAATGACTGTTACAATGAAGGTGCAGGGTATGATGGTGGAATGTGCAGGCCTGGGACAGAGGTCCTGCTATATTATATAAGCAGCCCTATTCTGGACCCCACAAAAGCTCTGGGGGCAGGAGTCTTGTGGAGAGCACCTGAAGAAGGCATTTCTAGAGTAGGCACCTGGTATCATTGACTGGAGTCAAAAGACAATAGCACACTGGAGGCTTCTGGTGCCTCCCTCTCCACACAGAGCTCAGAAGGTAACTATGCTTCCCTTGGTTTTGGATCTCTAGTGTCTGGGCAGGACCCTGTAGGGACGAACACCTTTCAAACTCCCTTATGTGAAGGCATGAGACATCTGGGAATTGGCTAAAATTCAGAGGTCTGGGCTTGGTACAAAGATCTCTGGTGATGCCATATCTGTATTCAGCTGATTATATCATTCTGAATAATAAGAATCCTGGGCAAATTACGCAAAAGAGTAATCACAATTCAAGCAAAGGGCAGAAAAGAATTCGGTTCAGATCTGCAAAGAACCCAGGCAATGAATGAACCAGGCAGTAAACCAGGGATATTCTTAATTGACAGGATCCTGTTTCTGAGACATTCATTCTTGGAGGAGTCCGTGGTATGTATTTGCAGAAGAAAATCCACTCTGCCACACCAATCCATGAGACAGAAACGTGGTTTGCATTTGGATTAGGACATGACCTTTATCAAGAAGACCTCCAGGTTTTAGCCCATTATCTCTAATTCAGCTCTCTTATGGAAAGTTTGCCCCCTCCCCAAGATATTTTCCTGCCTGGTGGTCTAGGGTTTTTGCTTGTCCTTAGCTATAAGACACTGAGACTCTTTATAAGAAATGTATGTTTACAACAGAAATCTTTGTATGTGGAAGAGTTCCAAGCCTTAGGCCAGCAGCACAGCTCATTTTCTTTATGCAATATTCAGCACACAAAACCTCCTACTAGACCAAAGACCTTGGGCAATCCCCCGGCATTCACTAGACTATAAAGAGATCTGACTAGCCCCTCCACCCAACAGGGGACGGGGGAGTGGAAGGCATGTGCTCCCTCCCTATGATTCACAACCCTAACAATAACACAAGCACTCAGTTCCCAAGGTGCTCAACCCCTTCGCTACTTCCTCAGCCCCTCCCCTACCTGCTCAGCGCAGGCCTCTCTCTGGGGAAGCAGCAGAAAGGCAAGGAACAAAGCCAGCTGTCTGTCTCCTTGCTCACTCACAAGGAAGAAAGAGGGGAGAGGAAGCAGTTGTCTGACATCCATGATCACTAGAGAAAAGTCATGTTTGCATCTCTACACCAGAAATCCAAGCCTCGTTTGAGGCGGAGTACAGGACTGGAAAGATGTGGGGACAAGGGTAAGAGCACTTCAGTGAAGCCAAAAGAGGCTTTTTCTCTTCTTTTCCTTCTTTCTTTTCTCTTTGTGGGTACAAGTATTTTTGCTGCATGTATCATGCGCATGCTCCAGGAGGTCAGAAGTTCCCTGGGATTGGTTACAGATGGTTGCAAACTACAGAGTCGTTGGAAATTGAACCTCAGGTCCTCTGAAAGAGCAGTCAGTGCTCTTAACAGGCGAGCCATCTCTCCAGCCCCAAGATAAAGATTGCATGGAAGGGAGCTATATTTTCCCCACCCCTTACTTACCACGATCTAGTTTCTATCTTAATAATTTCACTTCTCCCAGGATGTCATATAAATGGAATTACATAGTATGTGGATTTTAAAGTCTCATTTCTGTCACTTAGTTAACTGGCAAGTCTGTAGGAGTTCCTGTCTTTTAACTACTGGGATTTCTATTTGTAAAAATTCCATCCCATTTTTTATTGTTTGGCTGTACCATAGCTTGTCCATTTATCAGTGAGTGGATATTTCTATTTCCTATAGTTTGGGACAAGTTTAGCTGAAGCTAACGATAATAAAACAGACAAGTGGCACATGCCTGTAAGCTAAGCTCTAGGGAGGCTGAGTTAGGAGAATCACAAGTTCAAGACCAGCCTAAGTTACATAGCAAGACTTTCTTAAAAAATGGGCAGGGAATAAAAAAGGGTGGGAAGGTAGCCTCTTTGGTCTGGTGAGTATGGCGCAGGCATCACATTTAGCTGGGGTCTTAATGAACCACAGCTGGCTGTGCATCACCCTCCAGGATTCTGACTCCTCTGGGAACTGTGGGTGCTAGGTAGCAAATGTGGGTCCTCTGAAAGAGTAGTTAGTGCTCTTAACAACAGAGCCATCTCTCTAGCCCCCATCCCATCCTTCCTCCATGTTTGCTGGATGTTTTTGTTTATTTTTGGTTTTTGGAAGTGGGGAAACTACATCTCTAAAGCAATTTCCTTTTAGGAACACAGTAACCCATTGACTGATTTTTTTTTTTTTAATAGCAATTTCAATTTCAGAATTGTAGAAAAATACGACATGTGCGGTGAGTCAGGATGAACCCAAAGGAGCAAAGTGGAGCTCACAGCTCCTGTCTACTTTGATGACTTCCAGCCGCAAAGATGATAAATTAAATGGGCTCATGACTTATTAACTGGATGGGAAAATGTGTATTTAAACACTCCTGATACATTCCGAAGACTAAATCAGTAATCCTAAACTCTCAATCATCTTCTAAGTTGAAAGAATGTCACACACGAGAGCTAAATTACTTACCCAAAGCAAAATTCTGTACATTTACACAGTGCCAGTTAGACCAAGTGGGTCTTTTAACCACCAAAGAGCAATTTTATTCTTTTGGTCACAACTGTTAATTTTCATATCTATTTTTTATATATGTTACCCCTAACCATACCCACCCCCATTATTATAATAGCCAGAGGATGTTTGTACACTATCCACTAGCCAGTACTGGCTGAACAGTGCTTCAACCCTGAGTGAATGGTTTTGTTTTGTTTTGTTTTGTTTTTTTCAGAAGCAAAGATCCTTAACATGTTGGTGGGCTTTGCAGGCTTATGTTGCATAAGTGTGTAATTTTTTTCCCCTTTTGGCCTTGTTACCTTTGCAAAATGTAAATAATAAAACCTGCTTCCAAATGTCGAGGTGAAGAATGAGTAAAGAAGAAAAGCCAAACAATAAGCAAACAAAACAGAAAACATCTCTTAACTAACAAGGCACATGGCAATGACAGACAGATCTATCTATCTATCTAGTAACCCAAACCTACAGCCTCCAGCTGGGCTGGCTGAAAGCTTGAAGTGGGCTTTTCAACAAACACTGGCTGGCTTGTCTGCCCTGGTCCCTGACTCTGGGAAACACCACACTACTCTAACCCACATGACCAAAGGAACCATAGCTGGCATTTCTTATGAGGTGGACTTTGTACAAGTAATGATATCAGGGTGGATACTAGGCCTATGTTAGTTTCCAATCTCTTCTCAGGAACTAAGAGCAAGCAAAAAGGAGACAGATTAGAATCACATGTGTATGTCAACACCACTTCACTCCCCGGCTTGACTGAGTCTGAGCTTTGGAGGCCCAGAAGGCAATCAAGATGTCTTAAGATGCTCAATTGTTTTCCACTGCTTATAACCAATGATCCTTGTGTTAGTTTTGTTTCTCTCACAAAGTACCAGAGAGAATCAAATTTTATGGTGGTTAAAAAAACTGGCTCCCAAAGTGAGTGGCACTAATGGGAGGTGTAGCCTTGTTGGAGGAAGTGTGTCACTATGAAGGCGGGCTTTGAGGGCTCATATGTGCTCATTCCACACCCCCTGAGACAGTCCACTTCCTGTTGTGTGCAAGATACAGGACTCTTAGCTACTTCTCCAGAACCATGTCTGCTTGTGCATCATCACACCCCATCATGATGATAATGGACTGAACCTCTGAAACTGTAAGCCCTCACCTCAAATAAATGTTTTCCTTTATAAGAGTTGCTGTGGTCATGGTATCTCT
Source organism: Sigmodon hispidus (assembly GCA_004025045.1). Taxonomy (NCBI): domain Eukaryota; kingdom Metazoa; phylum Chordata; class Mammalia; order Rodentia; family Cricetidae; genus Sigmodon; species Sigmodon hispidus. Next base: position 12,586 of record PVIH01025716.1, on the reverse strand, counting down.
TCACAGCAATAGAAACCCTAACTGAGACAACTGTGATAGCTTACAGTTCTGAAGGTTCTAGCCCACAATCAATTGGGGGAGCGTTAACCCACGTCCTGTTGGAAGAATGGGTAGGCGCCATTTCAAGGGGAAACCTCCAATGGCCTAAATTCCTTCTGCTATAAGCCTCACTGCTAAAGTCTCCATAACTCCCCAACAGTGCCACCACCACCAGGGGGACCAAACCTCAGCACACAGGCCTTTCAGAGACACATCCAGGATTCCAACTGTAGTCATGCTGACATCGCAGTCTCCTTGATGACAAAGGTCTGCGTGTCTGAGGTTACTCTCAACTTGAATAGCAAACAAACTCCAAAAGCATATACCAAGATGAGTGGCTATATTCTCTCCCAGCCCATGTTCAGCTGAGCTTCTGATAAGCATGGGAGGAGGGGTCCAAAAATGAGAAAGGTATTTGGGCAATTGATTTTAAGTTTAGACTGAGAGTCATAGATCCCGATCCACCCATAGGCTGGTAGGAGAGATTTGGTGAACACGGCTTTTTGCTTGGAAACTGTAAAATCCAGCTTAGTTCACTTTGTTCCATGAGCCTCAGTTTCCTTTCTGATAAAGACAAAAACACTACAATCCTACACAGTGCTTATGGGTTAAAGCTCAATCAGGAAAAGAAAAAACTGCTCTAAGACGATGAAACAGAAGGAGATTAGCTGGAATAAGAGTTAAAAAGCCAGCAGGTGCCCATGCTGGTGATACAGTCACTCTGGCTGGAGGATCCAAGTCGAAGGCTTGCTTGGGCTATGAAGGGAGTTTAAGGTCAATCTGGGCAATTTGGTGAGATCCTATCTCAAAATAAAATATAAGAAAGACCTGGTTTGTAGCTTCATGATGAAGCACTTGTCCTAGAGCTAATCAGCAGGAAGAGGAAGAGGAGGAAGAGGAGAAAGAGGGGGAGGACAAGGAGGAGGAGGAGGAGGGGAAGGAGGAGGAAGGGGAGGAGGGGAAGGAGGAGGGGGAGGAGGCCACCATTGCTGTTTCCACTCTAAAGGGCCCAAGAGAATTCAGGGTAGAGGGAGTAGCCAGGACTAATCCAAGCAACTACACCAGGGCTGGCCTGTGCAGAGGTGGCCTATGCCCTGAGAAGAGCCACCTGCTGTGGCTGAGGCCAGCCAAGGCAAGTGCCTTCTACTGTCCTAACATAGGCTGAAGCTGCAAATGTCATGTAGGAGTCAAGTGGCCAGTGTGACACAGCACCTGCTGCACATGCCTGGGCCACCTCAACTCTGGAGAGCAGTCACCTGTTACCCCCCAGTTGGCAATGCTATTATTTGATGAGCGAACTAAGAAATGGATGGAATGGGTTATATAAGTTGCTGGGCAACCCACTAAATGATGGTAGACTGGAATTCAGACCGAATCCAGTTCAGTCCCGGGACAGCAAACACAACAAAGGCTGCACTGTTGCAGGATACCATCTGCTGTTAGACAATGGTGTGCTTTAAAGATCTAACTGCGCTTCCGCTCTTTCATCACAAAGGCTGGACAGGTGCTGCTCCTGGGCATCCTGACACAGCCTGCACCGCAGAGATACAAATTCAGGGCCCTCCTGGTTCACAGCCAGTTCCAAATGGAACACTTTCCCTCTGCAAAATCGGTCGCAAGGGTCTGGGAATACTCGACTGTCTGTGTATTTCCTTCCTTGAGTAGATGCTCATTGAGGAAGGACCACAGTTTAGATTAGGATGGTTAGTGTAGCAGCTGCTTGTCTAAGAAAGGCTGGCTTTAGTCTGAGGTGATACAGTACATCATGGAGGGGGACTCAGTGGTAGGAGCAAAGGGCATCTGGTCACACTGTGTCCACAGTCAAGAAGCTGACAATGGTGAATTCTGGTTCTCAGGCTTTCTCCCCAACCCCTCTATATTTCCCCCAGTCCAGGGACCCCAGCTCACAGAACGGTGCTGCCCACATCCATTAAACCTCTCTAGAGAGGCTCTCTCAGACACGCCTGGGTTTCCATGGTGATTCTAAATCTAGCCAAGGTGTCAGTGAAGATTAACCATCATAGTAAGAATTCAAGTGATTCAAGAATTCATTTATTTTTCTCTGTAAAAGTCACCCAGTGATTCTGGGAAGCCAGAGAGCGTAAGGGCCTAATTGGAGTCCACGGCAACAATGCATATTCGATAGTCATGCCATGTCACATCGATACCGCTCTCTTCCACAACCTCGGCAGACGGGACTAACAGCAAAACAACCCAGGTTTGGTTTCTTTCAAAGGCTCACATAACCAAAGTCACTCTATCAGCGATAAAGGGTGATCTGTATCAAGACTCTAGCATTGGGATAAAAATGTCCTAAAAATAAGGAAAATGCCTGAAGAGACCGTTTCTTAAAACAAACTAGATTATAATTTTAGATTCTAAAATTCAGTCGGTAAATATACTGTAAAGGTAACCTTTGAGGAAGAAAAATGGCTTCCATGTTTCAAAGTTTGTACCTATATGTCAGTTTCTTTGCTTTTATTACTATTAATCATTATTTTGAGATAGGTTTCACTATGTAGCTTCAGATGACATAGAAGTCACTATGCAGCCAGGTTAGCCTTGACCTAGACATCACCTAACCTGCTGAGTGTTATTTTCTTGCCAATTATAAAACTATTTATTTCTCTTCTTGGACCTATTACCTATAAAGGTATATTTCATTTATCACTTAAAGTTATTGGAATTCTTGAATTCTGTCATACTAGGATCCCATGCTAATTTAAAATTTTAAATATCTGGGTATAGTGGCACCCACCTTTAATCCCAGCAGAAGAGGAGGAGGCAGAGGCAGGCAGATTTCACAGTTAGAGGCCAGCTGGGTCTACAGAGTAAGTTCAGAATAGCCCGGGCTACACAGAGAAACTCTGTCTCAAAATAAATAAATAGATAAATAAGTTAAAATAAATGGAAAAACCCCATATCCTCCATGTACCTGTGCATCTCCTAAGTGAAGGATCTATAAACAAATGTGCACTATACTGCCCAGGCTTCCAGGTTAAACATCAAGGAGGAAGAACAACACATATCTAAAGACTTATAGATCATTTGGTATATGTCATGTTATACATCATTTGGAAGAAGACACAGCTCTCTAGTTAAGAACTGTTCACCCATGAAATGAAATAACCCTTCTGGGGAAGAATATGATGAATTAGTTTATCAACATTGCATGTTTTTAAGTGGCCTGAAAACTTAAAGTGGAAGGCTTATTGGGCAATATCTCATTTGTAGTGTCATGAACTGTAAAACTCTGAGACTGTGTTAATAAAATTAACTTTGGGTCAGGGGGGGTGGAGCCAGAGACTAGTTGACAAGTATTAGCCATAGAGTGTATGGAGGACCTAGGAATACAAATAGAGAGACACACAGGAAGGAGTAAGGAGGGACCTAAGAGATTAGAGTCTTTTTGGTGGGGAGACTTCTCTTACTGGATCTCTGGTTGCTTCTCTGCCTTTCTGATCTAGCAGGTCTTCACCCCAACATCTGACTACTGAGTCTTAATTGGTGAATGGCATGATGGAGACTTAGTTAAAGCCTACATTTGGCAGCTGCAGCTTAGCCAGAAATCCTGCCAGGCCAGGTGAGCAGCTGCGTACTGACTGTGGGGCCTAAGGGTGCAGATGGCAGTTAAAATGTCAGTAGATTCAAGGGCAGCCAATAGGTTGGCAGAAAAACAACACTGTAGCCCATTGTACCCAACACTATGGTGCAGGTGGGCAGAGCATTCAACATGGACAGAGCTGTACAACCCCATTGCATGCTGGTTCTAAGGCTCCCACCTCTATCTAGAGGTACAAAGAGGGTGTGGGCTGTCCAGAGTCACATGGGCTGTAGGTATGCATTGATGTGGGATATCCAACTGATTTTGGTTATGCCCGGTAGGGGTCCTAATTCTCAGGAGTTACTGAGGCTCCCTAAATCATGCCTGAATCCCACTACAATACATCTTACCTCAATGACAATCACAGGATCGGGAGCACCCTGAGGGAGTGGGTGGAAAATGGAAGAGCAGAGCAGGTAAGAAAGGGGGAAGGGAGCACAAATGCCCCACTACCCAAAACAATGACTCCAGACACCAGCCCCCACCTCTGGCACCTATAGGTGGGTGTTACCTGAAAGGAACAGTTATTTTGTAAGATGTGTTCAGGCTGAGGATTCTTATGGGTAGGGAGTATCAACCCCTGCCCCCGGAGGGCAATCATAAGTGTCCTAACTGAGAGATACCAGGAGATGACACACTGGAGGAACTCAGGTGCTGGGGAGGTGGAGGCACATGTGATACAATTCCCATGCAAGAATCTAACGGCAAGCAGAAGCTGCAAGGGGTCAGGACAGGCTTTTCCCTTGAGTCTTCAGAACAAGTGCAACCCTGTCCACCCCTGACTCAGCTCAGTGCGGCTGACTGATCCTCTGGCCTCCAGACTGTGGCCAGTGAATCCCTGTTGCTTTCAGCTGTTGTCTGTGACAACTGGCTAAGGCAGCTGCAGGAAACACATACGCTGACCGGCTTTATGTACACTAAGTGCCTCTCAGCATTGCCCCATCCTGGCCAGGGACTTCCAACTCCTCATCTGAGGATGCTTGCACAGTCCTCAGCATAAGGCGACTGTGTGTCCTTGCTGATAACTAATATGTACAGGTCCAGCACTAGGTCAGCAGTTAGAAGTCAAGGTTTCAGACCAGGTTTGATATAATACTGAACAATTCATGTAAAATTCTAGATTTTACTTTCTTCATCTATAATGGGGTAAACATATGCTAAATTCCTGCAAAGATTAAAAATGATCAAATAGACAGACCTGCAGTAAACCATAAAGCATGTCAGAACATGTACACAGTCCTGATATTCTCTTTTCATTCTACCCTCCATTGGATTTTCCAATACTTTAAAGCATACTCAAAGGACTGTGTCATATTGAGTCACAGACAGTGCAACACATGGCATGGTGCTGACCGCCAAGGGGTTTACAGTCTAGCTGGGGAGCCTTCACCCCTGCAATGCTATATGACAAAGAAGGAAAAGACAATCATGTGGCTGCAGTGAGAAAAGACCTCACAGGGTGTGATATGAACTCCCAGCTTCTAAAGGAGTATCACTTCTAGGCAGAAGTTTTAAAGATAGCTAACAATACATTAGTAACTATGCAAATGCAAGAAGTGGCGCCTCCATCCAACTTTCAACGGACACTCGACAGAAAGGATGCTGCTTTAAATCATCAAAATACTTGGTTTGGTTGTTACTGCAACATATGCTAGCCCATACTTACGGATATAGATGCTTATAGAAAGACCGAGGAAGAGATAGTAACAGGACCCAGTTATAAGAACAGCAACGACACATGACATCTGTACAGAGCTTGAGAGCTAGATCATAAAGTATTTCATGGGACTCAAGGACTCAGAATTGCTTGTGTCAACCAACTTAGCATCATGCATCCTCTGAGGGCAGAACTATTAAGCTCTTGCTCATGCCTGCACTTTGGTGCTAAGCACAGTGGCCAGTGTACTGGGAGGGCTTAGCTTAGTAAATGAATATTTAATGAATCCTCCAAGATGTAGATGGTCCACAACAAGAGGGGGTGGTTACACAGCTTGACACCTCCAGGTAGTAAAGAAGCAACATTTCAAAGTGTATAAGAATAAATGTGACTAACTTATGATGATATAAGCAGAAAAATACAGCACCCACCCCCTTCTACTTCTACATTGTGAAAAGCACCTCTATCCCCTGCTCTGGTCGCCACACTTCTTTGGTATAGTCTCTGACAAGGTTTAAGAGAATGATTAGCAGTTTTATGACTAAAAGCAACCAGAACTTTATGCTGGAAATATAGCTCAATAGCAGAGCACTTACCTAGCAAGTACAAAGCTCAGGGTTCAATCTCCAGCACCACAAAATGAAAACTAAGTAAAAACTTGTCTAATAGGGAGCCAATTTTAAAGACCAGGCATATACTATCCATCCCCATCTCGCACTTTTACAGTACAGACGGCTTCCTAATCTTATCAAGAAACTTTTTCTTTTTCTTTCAACCCCCAGCTTAGTGAATTTAATGAATAGTATTAGGTTTTATCTTTCTTATAAATATCTTCTACAGCTTCCATTATGTCAATAAAAAAGACAAAGCAACTATTAAGCTAGAGGGCAGAGAGAGATAAATCAGACCATTTCCTTTAGGCATGAAAGGGTCACAAGACAATGACTCTGGGCCACTGAACTTGTAGGGAAATATATTAAGAAATTTCCCTCCATCTGTTACATCTAATGCTTTTAGTAATCGTAGCTTATCTTTGAAATGGGATTCCTGGTGGCAGCGGAAACTGGAATGGCAGAAGTACCTCTGGAGGTAGGCTGGCTTCTGTCACACTTTATTCTTCTCTAGTTCATGTAGAAAGCCAAAAGTGTCACTTGGATTGGCCAATAAATACTAACTGGCTGTAGGGAGATATTTAACTTTGTTGTTTATTTTACTACTTGGGAACTTCACAGGGAAGAAAAGAACACCCTAAGACACCCCAGTTTCAGAATGCTCTCCACTGAATAATGGGGAAGTCAGAGAAAACTAAAATTCTATTTGAAACACCCCTGACGATATACTTTAAGCTGGACAATGGGGCATTATAACCATGCTCTGTTTATGCATCAAAATTGATATTCCACTTGCTCTCCAGAATGAATCAGTGGCTTATAATAAAAGGTACATATTATATCAAATTTTTACATTTTTAAAACGTAAAAACTTAAAATCAAGCTGAAGGGAGAGGAAGTATGTAGAGAGCTGCCTGCAGCCGCGCCTTAAAGATGGCCCTCCACCTTCCACATGGTGAGTGCTCTCAGTGACAAACTATCCCATAATTCCCTAGGCTGAGGATCTGGCTTGCTCCTGCGTACCTGGACCTATAGGTAGTGCCCACGTGGCATACTGGGGTTGGCTGTCCAGAGGCTATGTAGGCTGCAGGCGGGTTTTCCCCGGAAGCAGAATGAGAGATAAGATGTAGCAAGTCAGTCAGTCCCCATCGTAAGTAAGTCAGAAGTCAGAAAATTAATCAAGGTTCCTGAATAAAACTGCTGAAAGAAGAGCCTGGGTGTCCCGTCTTCCTTGCTGGCGAGGTGGGCGCGCGACAGAAGTAATTACAAAAGTCAACAAGGGTGAGTATTAGAAACCCAATCAACCATTTCTGACCCACAGACACAGTTGTATCTGTGGTTCCCTGCACAAAAAATTACCATGACTGAGAAGTATACTTGAAACTTCTTGGTCGAAAGAGAAACATCATAATCCATATGATTTTTACTAATAACTAAATTCTTGTGTACAAGTTCTTTAGAAGATAGTGCTTTCTAGAATGTTCCAAAGAAATGTGCTTGCAAGTTTCCAGTTCAAGGGCCATTTTGCACTGTGAAAGACATCTTCAGTGATGGCATTATCAAACAAGTAGGGACCTTCTCCATAAAAGTTGTGCCCTTAAGAAGCAATACTTTGCAAGAAAGGCATGGGACAAGGTACCAGCAAATCAGAGTCTCAACAGAATTCCTTTGTGATAACAGAAGATGGTTTAAGTTAGTGCAGAATCAGTGGGTTTTTTTTTTTTTTAACCCAGTAGAAATTTGGATGAGTTTGTGGTTCACCATTATGAAATGATGTTGGAGGCTCAAAATCATGTGTAGGACACCTCAGAGCCTTCAAACAACTGAGGCAGATATTAGTTCTCTCCCCAAGGACTGGGCATGGTAGACAATGGTTTCTAAAATCATTTGGGCCTGGGGCTCTTTTTTTTCTCCCTTAAGCACTAATGTGGAGATGTATGACACTCAAGTTCAAAAAGTTTTTAGGAAAGTTGACCAGAATCAATGCTCTTCAAGCTTGACTCCTTAGTGGCTACAAATAGCAGGTGAGTTAGACAGACTAGGAAGAAAAACAAAGAACAAAATCCCAAAGGCCCAGCAATCTCAGAGGGCACGAAAGCACTGCTATGTTTAATTTTGTTGGTTACATGTGAGGAGAGAGAGAGGAAAAATGCTGGGTCACAGCACAAACGCCATTCCTTACAAATCATGACAAAAAACTTGAAATGCAATGACAAAGTATTAAAATGAGTATTAAAAAATACAGGACTTCACATAACATTAGAATAACTATCCTTGTACAATCTGTTTGAATGTAAGGAGACACACACACACAGCATGTTAAATAATGCTGTCCTTAGTGGGGCAGAAGAAAAGCATCTCTTCACCACCACTGTGCCCAGAGGGGGAATGTGGCATGTACTATCTAGGGAAGCAGGCTACATGGAGAGTTCTTGGGAAATGCACAGCTAGCAGGTATGGAAGCCAAGGCTGGAAAATGATGAGCTGCAGGAGGAGGATGAGTTCTGAGCTAGCCTGGGCTATCTACTATTATAATCCAAATATAGAAAATGCCCCTAACTTCCCAAAATTCTTTCTTTTCCCCAAAAGTTCTTCTAGTCCCTTTATAATCCCTACCTTTTTGTCACTACCAGGGTAGTTAATTGTGGTGATATACTGGCTCTAAAAAAATCAGGTCTGCCTGAAGATCAGAGAACAGAGACAGCCACAGTTAGTCACAGAGGTCAGGGAGTGGCAACCCACACCTTCAATCCTAGCACAAGGGGTGGGAGGAAACAGAGGCAGAGATTCATCTGGATCTGTGTGAGTTCAAGGCCACACTGGGCTACATGAGATTGATCCAGTCTAGGAGAGAAAGAGCCAGGCAGTGGTAGCACACACCTTTAATCCCATCACTAAGAAGTTTAAAGCAGGAAAATATATAAGATGGGAGAAGACAGTTCCCCTCCCCCTTCCCTTTTGGCTGAGGCTGAGGATTTGTAGAGACAGGATCTTCCCCTTTCAGCCCAAGGAGTTGGCTAGGTAAGAAGTGGCTGTGGCTTGTTCCTCTGTCTCTCTGATCTTTCAGCCTTTTCCCAATATTTGGCTCAAGGTTTTTTATTATAAGACCAAGTAGAATTCACACAATAGTTCCTCTTGTCTTCCCCCCAAGGATTTTATATTAACAGAGCCATATGCATGTCTTATTTTTCTCAGTGTGTAATAGGGTCTTGTTTCTACAGTTATTTTGAGAGTCCTCATGTTGCCTGCCTCCGTCTCACGAGTGCTGAGATTAAAATGTGCACCACCACATGTGCTGTTCTTTGCTTTCCACAGTCTTGTGGATCCCAGGATGACCTCATGCTCTCTCTGAAGCTATGGTGACTTTGAACCTTCTTGTAACCCTCTTGCCTCCATTCCTCAGAGCTCGGATGGCAGGTAGATTCCACCCCAGTCCATTTACACCTCTGGAGATACCACCCAGGGATCTGTGCACACTAGGTCAGCACTGTACCAAATGATCGATATAACCATCTCTAACATCTCCTAACTTTTATAAGATATATGTCATTTAACAAGCATATGTATATATACATATATTTTTTTCAAGGAACTCTGTGGATATTTGTAGATATTTAATAAATCCTGGAATATCAGACAGACCACACAGTCAAACCCTAGGCAGACAGCTAAGGAAATCCTTGATCCTCGAATACAAGGATAAACAGCTGAGTCAATCACACACACCTTTAATCCCGCCCAGCACAGGGAAAGCCGGGAGTGGTGACGTACACTCTTAATCCCACAACTCCAGAGACAGAATTTCTTCTGTTTCTGTGAGTTCAAGGCTACATACCTTTAATCCTAACCTGGATGGGATAGGGTATATAAGGGCTCTAAGTGACAGGCAGAAGAGACCAGGAGTGAGGCTGAGGAAGTTGTAAGACAGCTGGTGAGAACTGACTGTGGTGCTTCCTCTCTGATATTTCAGCCTTTCCTCAATATTTGGCTCAGAGTCTGAGTCTTCTTTTCATACAACCAAAATTTGTGCTACTACAGAACTCTTACCGCGTTACCATAGCAGCAAGGTAGCAATGCACAACACTTTTGGAAAGCACCTCTGCATTTCTGCTACCAGAGGGATGATCTTTGCTGCAGACTCCTGGAGGTGGGGAGAGACCAGGACACTGAGTAAGGGCTCCTAACAGTGCAAGCAAAGATCCAGGATGGGACTTCCACTCAGTTCTTTCTCTTGACCTGCTCTAGCTCCCAGAACTCAATTGCCCACAGTGATCCTCTTTCTGCACACACTGAGGCTCCCGAACCCTTCTCCCCTAGAGGCTCCCCAGCCAGATTATGTTTTCACTCACTGCATTCAGTAGGCTGTTACAAACCTCCAGATGATTACATTTGTGTTCAAAGCACTCAAGAGTGATGAACACTCATTGGCAGGAACACGGGGCTTAGGGCATGCACGGCCCTTCAAGTTCCTAGTTCCAGCTGAGCGTCTGGGACATGAGCTGTGGCAAGTAAAGCCCTGCCCATAGCAGCTCCAGCCTTCCCAGCTCTTAGACATCATCCATGTTTATGTGATGGCTCAGCCACTGCTTCAATCAAGACTGCTTCTTGGAATGCTCCAAGATGGTGCCTTGAAGACTGGATCAGAAGATGACTATAAGCAGAACAATATATCTCCTCCCTACTACATCCAGAAAGGCTGACTCATCACTTGGCTCAGGATTCAGGATTTGAAAGGCGAACATCTTTCAAGGAGCCTTGAAATTATTTTCCGTCCTCTCGAAACAGCAAGGCAAGGCCCCTGGCTGGTGTTAAAATCCTCATAGGATCTGGGCAATGAGCAGAATCAGAAGTGTCCAAATGGATGAGACATATTCACAAGTCTTTGGCTTTTATGCCACTATCAGTGACAGTGCCACCATGACTGATGTGACTGAAGATGCCCACCTAAATTCCCTGAGGAGAAGTTCTCTAGGCAATCATTTATAGTGTCTTTCCTTAAAGGTTATTCTATTTTCAAAGTTCAGTGAGCACCGCAGCATGATTAATGGGAAGCAAGATCTAAACTACCTGTATAGTGTGAGTCAGCAGACTAGTTAAGAAAATCCCCATGTCCCTGCTCATCATGAAGCCGTATTAAAATGATGTTAACTCTAGAGGTCACGATAATACTGTGGCACAGGGAGAGAATTATTATTCTCTCTCCAAAGACTTTTCTCCCTGAGGCATGGCAGCGGACACCCCAGATTAAACTTTCATCAGCAGAGCTTGGGAGTTCCATCAATCTTTCATTACTGTCTTGGCTCACAGAATCTTCAACTGGATGGCATTAGGAAACTGTCTCCCACATGGAGACCCAGCAAATTACATCTAGGAGAAGCAATGGTGGCCAAGGAAAAAATATAGATAACTTTCAGATTAGCTAAAACCAAACAAACAAACCAAAACAAAAAACTCTAATGGTGGGGTAGGATGAGGGCGGATCAGGTGGATCTTGCAGAGGATCTGAGTTAGCTTCCTGCCCCCACATCAAATGGCTCACAGCTGCCTCTGCATGCTGGGATTAAAGCCAGTGTGCCACTGCGTCCAACTACAATCCTCTATATTTACTGGATAAAAAGTTCTTGAGATCAAAGCTAGATAGAACAACTAAGCCAAAGAGAAATCATCTGACAGTTTAGGAATAATCCATGACATGTAAACATCTTATTAAAATTAGTCTTTCAATCAGAAAAGAGCTACATAAAGCATTTTCCAGGAAGAGAAGGTCTGTCCTACAAACCATACTTACAAACAGTTTTACAAGGTACACATTCAGCCTGAGTAAGAAGGAAGGTCTAGTTAGTACAAAGCACGTGTACGCAGTGCTATTGACGGCTGCTGTTAATTATGGAGAAATCTTATTATCATTGGAACAGGCCCAATGGGGTCTCTACTTACAATCATTATTTATTGAATGCAATCAAATTTTTCTTAATAAACAAACCTCAGCAATTTAGTGTTGCCACTAATTTAAACAAATGAGTTTACTACCTTGGACAGCCGTTCCCAAAGTGTGTTTCACATGAATGTATTTCCATGAAGAAAAATGGATACATATCCCCCTTCCCCAAAGGCTTGGTCCTCAATTTGTGGAACTGCTGGGAAGTGACAGGCCTTTTAAGATGTAAGGCCTAGAACCTTTAAGGCTTAGAACCTTTAAGGCTTAGAACCTTTAAGGCCTAGAACCTTTAAGGCCTAGAAGAAAGTGTTCTGGTCATCTATGAACATGACCCTGATGTGGCCACTGGGACCTGGCCCCATTTCTTTCTCCCATTGGTGTCCCAGCCATGATGAGGGGAATAGCTGTCTCTACCACGTTTCCCTCAAGATTTACCTGGCACAGTCCTTAAAAGCAATGGTGCTAACTGATCATGGGCCACAGTTCCCTTTTCCTTAAAAAAGAACATCGATTATCTGAGCCGTTTTATCACAGCAACACAAAACTGGCTCGTATCCCAGTGTAGACACAGAATGTATCCCAGTGTAGTTGGTGTCCAGTGTAGACACAGAATGTATCCCAGTGTAGTTGGTGTCCAGTGTAGACACAGAATGTATCCCAGTGTAGTTGGTGTCCAGTGTAGACACAGAATGTATCCCAGTGTAGTTGGTGTCCAGTGTAGACACAGAATGTATCCC
>PVIH01025715.1:0-20137 GCA_004025045.1 Sigmodon hispidus | reverse complement strand
GGCCTTCCTACAGGGCCTGCGAGATGATGGCTTCCAACCGACCATTCTGCGAAGTGGTGATGTCTATGGCTATAGTTCATGCACCGCCAAGCCCCCAAGCCAGACAAAGCTACAAGCCCGCACCACCAGCCCATCTGCCATATCACTTCCTGCCAGGACACCCCAAACTGCTGTGTCACTCCCTGCAAACCAAGCCAAAATGCTCCCTCTGCCACTGTCTGGCCGGCTGGCTAAGGGGTCCACACCAGCCCTTGCCAAGCATTCTACCACTAACCTGCTGCTGAGCTCCCTGAAGGGGTCCAGTGCCAGCCACAGCAGTGGTACCACAGTGGGCTTCCCTGCTCACCTCTATCCTGGTGTCTACCCTGCCATGCGGCTCTCGGTGGTTCTTGAAGCACTGGTCCCACAAGACTCCTTCCGTGGGTGCCAAGCATAGGGCACAGTCATTCCAGCTGTCGCGTGCAAACTCTTCCCTAAAACTGAGGAAAGGATCGGGGAACCCACAGTCCAAAGCATCCAGAAAAATCACAAGTAAGGGCCTCAAATGCCTGAGTGGGAAAGGTCCTGGTACTGCTCGACGAGGTACTGGGATTCAGAGCAGTGGCCTGCGAATGAAAGGCTGCTCTGCCTTGGGCACCAAAACAGTCCAGGCCAAGACATCTCGAACACTAACCAAAACTGCTCATGCCCATGCCAGTCTAGCTCGAACCCAGAACAAGACAGTAAGGGTCAGGGCCAAGGCAACAAAGGCCAAGTCCAGGGCAGTCAGGGCCAAGGCAACAAAGGCCAAGCCCGGGGCAGCCAGAGCCAAGGCCAAGGCCACTCTAGTGAGGGACAGGGCTAAAGCCAAGGTAGCCAAGGCCAAAGCAGCTCGGACCAAGCACAAAGGAAGGCCAAAGGGATCTCCTCAGACCAGAACTGGAAGGGCAAGGCTGAAGAATCGCTCTGAGACTGAGGAAGAAGAAGAAAAAGGCTGATGAGACTAAAGGCCTTCCTCCTAAGAAGCGAGCACGCCTCGTGCTCCCCTCCTCTAAGGCATGACTGGGCTCTGGAACAAAACCTCGGAAGCTCCAGACTATAAAGGTAGACAGGAAGTCCTCAGATGATGAGGTTCGACAGTGGGCCCAGAAAATCCTCCGGATGAACCTCTCTCCAGTGGTGTGGCTCCAGCCATTGCTACCATACTGAGTCATCCTTGGAGCAGTGCTTGGGAAGACGGTAGAGCTGTCCGTGTGACCAACATCACAGTGCAACATGCTCATGGACTTCTGGGCTTTGGGTACCTCCAGGACCCCTGCGGTCACCAACCTGCTTTCAGAAACTGAGGATGTGGGATAGGGTGGGTAGCGGGAGGGTGTTCTCATGGCTCGATGCACTGTGACTTGTTCTTCAAGTTGTATGTCTGATGTTCCATCTATCATGTTTTATACCTTTCAAAAAAAAAAAAAAAAAAACAAAGCCAAAAAATTGTAGATGGCTCAAGTGATTATTTTGAATGCAAAAGTATCAGATGCTGGGTTAATGTGTTATATAAACCAGAGTCCTTGTGTTCCTGGGTTAGAGTCTGTCCTCTTCTTTGGACTAGCTCTCAGAGGGAGGAGTAGAGTTCAACTCCTATTTTATTCTTTTGACTTGAGTCTTGAGACTTTTCTCAGACTTGAGGTTAATCAGAATGATGTTTGAGCTCTCTGAAGCCAGTAAGATGCTGCAGCCATGTCCATGTGGGACTGCTGTGGGCTTTTCAGTCCCAGCTTGCGTCAGGACAGAATGTGCTTATGATTTTAAAGACCACCTCCTAACATTGCTGCTTAGTGAGGACTAGGCAGCTCAGACTGTACATATCTCTTTGTCTCATTCTCTACTCTTCCCAGTTCTGACCAGTTATTACTTTAGGACCTGGGCATGTGGCTCAGTGGGAGATCACATGGTTAGCATGTGTAGGGCTGTCAGTCCTAGCACACAAATTTTTTTTTTTTTTGAGGCAGGGTCTCAAGTAGCCCAGACTGTAGCTGAGGATGGCCTCCATCTCTCAACTACTAAGATTTGGTATATACCCTGGCCCCTGGTTCTTGTGCTATGTCTAATGCAGTACTGAGGTAGAACCCAGAGCCCCATGTGTGCTAGGCAAGTACTCTGCCACTGGGGTGTACACAGCCCCAACCCTTGAATCCTAACATTTAATACTGACTTTTATTTCCTGGGATAATTTACAAACGTCAGTTTCTCTAAAGACACAGAGTAGGGCTGGAGAGATGGCTCAGTGGTTAAGAGCATTGACTGTTCTTCCAGAGGACCTGAGTTCGATTCCCAGCATCCACATGGCAGCTAACAACTGTCTGTAATTCCAAGATCTGACACCCTTACACAGTTATACATGCAGGCAAAACACCAATTCACATTAAAAAAAAAAAAAAGACACAAGGTTATTTAACATGAGTCTTGATTTGAAGTCCATGAAGGAGATCTTAAATATTCAAATATTCTCTCTCTCTCTCTGATGAGTAGGGGTACCCTGGGAAGGCAGAAGAGGGAACCAGCCCCCTGGAGCTGAGTTACAGATTGTTGTTAGCCACCATGTAGGTGCTGAGGGAAACTATACTCAGGTTTCTTTGCAAGAGCAATAACACTCTTAACCACTGACCCACATCTCTAGCCACATGAAGGAGAACTTGCTGGAAACTGGGGGGGGAATCTTTTGAAGTGGATGCCATCTACAATGGTCACCTTTGTCTTCCAAAGGATATTGTATTTGAAATTCCCAGTGTAGGAATGCAGTTTGCTACCTATAGTAGATAACACTGTCATTGAGTAAGATAGTGTCTGCTGTGGGCATGGTGTGCATCTGTAGTCTTATTCTAGAGGCTGGAAGTGGGAGAGTACAAGTTCAAGTGTAGCCTTGAGTTTCAAAAAAAAAAAAATTCTGTTAACTTTCTCTGTGATATTTATCAAAAAAATTTTTAAATTTTTTTTTAAGCAAGCATTCTGTAGGGAGGAAGCTTATGTTTATTTCTAGAAATATTTTGTTCTATTCATTTATTTGTATATTTCTCTCTCTCTCTCTCTCTCTCTCTCTCTCTATATATATATATATATATATATATATGTTGAGTTTATCTCCTCTTGCAGTCTAGTACCCTGTGAGTGTTCTGGTTCTTTCCTCTTTTTCCCCAGCAATGAGAACCTGGTTCTTATGAGCCTCAGTACCTACCCTTACTCATGAAGTAGTTTGTGTTTGTCTGATTTCGTTGCATGCAGTTTTCTGACCAGGTGGATAATCTTTGGGGGCAGACAAACCCACTAGTACATTGTTTGAACAGCCCAGCTCCTCTCCCACCTCCAGGGCCTGCAGGATGGCAGGATCCCAATGTTCTTCCACCCAGGAAAAGGACTAAGGAGGAAAGGGGAAGGGCTAGCCTGAAAGCTGGCTGTCAGCCGCTGCTCACAGGCCACCACGGTGATGCAGGGGTGCTTGGTCGTGGTGGTGTGGGTGCTACTGAGGCCTCTGGTTCTCAGTGTCGTGTTTTTCGTCTTCCCAGATGGTTTCACCCCAACATCACTGGTGTGGAGGCAGAGAATCTTCTGCTGACCAGAGGAGTCGATGGCAGTTTTTTGGCAAGGCCCAGTAAGAGTAACCCTGGAGACTTCACTCTGTCTGTTAGGTAAGTGAGAAGGCAAGAAGAGACACTCAGTGTTTCCAGAGAAAGGAAGGGAGAAGCCACATTTGGCTGCCTCGTGCCTTCCCAAAGAGCTGCATTGTGGAGCCCACTCAGGGCACTGGCATGCTCTTCTGTGCTGTTTTTTTTTTTTTTAAGATTTTATTTTATGTGTATGAATGTTCTGTTTGCATGTATGTACAGGTGCCTTGTGTGTGCTTGGTGTCCACAGAGGCTAGAAAAGGGCATTAGATCCCCTGGATCTGGAGTAACAGACAGTTGTGAGCCACCATGTGGGTGCTGGGAAGTAGAAGAAAGACTGCTGGGCCCAGCCGTGGCCAATCATACCATGGGCAGAGATAGACCTGGAGCCTCCGGAGCTGCGTCCTGTCTCCTCACCTTTGAACTGCCTCCTGTGTTTTTCCCTTCTGCTGTGGATTTTGTCATGGGAACAGGCTTTGTAAGGTTCTTCACATCACTTTCCTTTGTCGAGAACAAAAACCTCTGTGAGGAAGTTGTGGTCTCGAGTCCCCTGCCCAAGCCTGTTTCCCTCCCCCTTCCCCAGAGGGAGCCACTGTCCAGAGGTTGCACAGATCCTCCAGACTGTCTAGTGAGCTCTTGTGTTCCCAGCACATTAATCATTTTGTAATTCATGCATCCATTGAAGTGCTGTTTGAGTTGCATACTGGGACTCTAGCTGTTCACTGTAATGGCTACTCAGTAGCCAAATGATGCAGACAGACTAGCTTCTCCATTCTTCTAGTGATGGACATTGGAAGACTTTGGTTTATTTTAAGTCCTTGGGGACAGTGTGGTGCAACCTCACAGTCTCTTTGAATAGGCATGGGAAAGTTTTCTAGCTTACCACCCACAGATTTTGTTTTTTTTAAACATTTAATTTTTTTTATATACTAATTAAAAATATTTTTTTTAACATTATTTGGGATGTGTGTGTATGCATGTGTGAAAGTGTCAAGGCATGAAGGTCGGAGGACAGCTTAGTTTCCTCCTTTAACTATGTGTGTTCTGGGGACTGAACTTTTTTTTGTCAGGTCAGCTTTGCTGGCAAGCCCCCTTTACCCACTAAGCCATCTCACTGGGCCCTGTTGATGGTGTTTGTTTTGTTTGTGTGTTATATGAGGCAACATTTCTCTGTGTAACAGCCCTGGCTGTCCTGGAACTCCCTCTGTAGACCAGGCTGACCTCAAACTCACAGAGATCCACTTGCCTCTGCCTCCGAAGTGCTGGGATCAAAGGTGTGTGCCCAGCTGGCCCTATTGATTTTTTTTTTTTTTATTGGATCTTTTTGTTTTGTTTTGTGTTTTTGAGACATGATCTTAAACTGACCTTAATCTTGTGACCTTCCTGCATCAGCCTCCTAAGTGCTGGAATTGTAAGTGTGCATTCTCCATACTTTTCAGACAATATTTATATATTTAAGGCCAAGCCTTTACAATTTCTTAATTCTTCTTGTTATTTATTTTAAACATGGTCTTGCTCTTTAGCCCAGTGTCTTCCTGCCTTAGTCTTCCAAGTGCCTGGCTTTTGGAATATTTTTGTGATAAAATTTTGAGTTTCTAACTTTTTTTTTAAAGATTTATTCATTTATTATGTATACAGTATTATGTCTGCTTGCACACCAGAAGAGGGCACCAAGTCTCATTACAGATGGTTGTGAGCCACCATGTGGTTTCTGGGAATTGAACTCAGAACCTCTGGAAGGGAAGTCAGTGCTTTTAACCGCTGAGCCATTTCTCCAGCCCGAGTTTCTTTCTATTTGTCTATTTTTGAAAGCCTTTTGGTGTCCATTTTTATTGCCTTTGGGAAAAAAATGATAAGGAGTGGATTAGTTGGGCGACATAGTAAGTGGGTGTTTGATTTGAACTTTAGTTGCATGTTTTTGATTGTTAAAGGCAGTAGTTGTTGACACTTAACCTCTGCCTTAAAATAGTCCAGCAACTCAAAATGGAAGGAAGCTACACGGCACAGGTGTAGACAGTGCTGTGGCTTAGCACAGTTGATGGGGTTATTTGATTTCCAGTTTCAGGGATGGGGTTTGTCCTAATGTTTGAGTGAAATCTACTAATGTGAGGTCTTTTTTTCTAAGTCTTGCTCTTTGACACTCTCCCCTAATGGACTATTTAGAAGAAATGGAGCCGTCACCCACATCAAGATTCAGAACACTGGGGACTACTATGACCTCTATGGCGGAGAGAAGTTTGCCACCTTGGCTGAACTGGTCCAGTATTACATGGAGCATCACGGGCAGCTAAAAGAGAAGAACGGAGATGTCATTGAGCTCAAGTATCCACTGAACTGCGCAGACCCGACCTCCGAAAGGTCAGTGATATCTTAGTGAGCGCAGTTTTACTCTAGGGCTATGTGCTATCTGCCTGCCTTGTGGGGCACATAGGATCTGTGTGACTCCAGATGCCAGTGTCTGTCCCTCATGCCCTCAGGTTTTTAAAAGTTAATTTAGTAATTAATTTTAATGTGCATTGATGTTGGATTCCCTGAAATTGGCATTATAGACAGTTGAATTCCTGATCCTCTTTCTTCTATATCCTGAGTGCTAGGGTTATAGACATGCTTCCCCAGGCCTGGCTTTTGTGATACTGGAGATTGAGCACAGGCTTGGTCACACTGGAGAGGCTCTCTACACACTGAACTACATTCCCAATCCTGTGGTGATTGTAAAAAAAGAGTGATGGTGTCAGAGTATTTGCAGAATGCCCTTCTTTCGTAGCAGCTACAGTCAGTGTTCCTTACAGATTCCACAAGGCTCTCACATTTTCCCCGAGTAGATTTAGTAATATTTTAATTGTGAGATTTATCAACAGCTAATGAGCTTTGGGAGAGAAATCAGGGTGATAGAGATGCTGAGACAGCAGCAGTGTTTGTGGTGACTCAGACCAGTTGTTCAGCAGCATTACCAACAGAGGTCAGGCTAAGCCCAGTTTTCATCCTCTCTCTAATATTATCTCCCACTGTGTGAGCACTGTGTGAGCACGGCTGTCTGTAGAGAACTGACACTGTGCAGAGCTTTGCCTGCCATGTGTTTGGAGTTGAGAGCTAGTGCATTGCCTTCTGTGGTCGTCTCTCTCTGACTCTGTTTCTGGGTTTGTATATCATATCTTTCCCCGATTTCTGTATTATGTGCTGGTCATTTGTTTCTCTGGCTACTGTAGCCTCAAGCTGTTTTCATCTGTTTTAGTTCTGCGTGTGCCTTTTCAGTGGTGTGTAGATGGAATAATGATGACCAGGTCTTTGGGAATGAGTGTTACTCACTAGGTTATGTTTGCTTTCTTACCTGAAGCCATAGCGTTCCTGTGACTCTGTTGCAATGTTTCTGTGGCG
This sequence comes from Sigmodon hispidus, assembly GCA_004025045.1. Taxonomy (NCBI): domain Eukaryota; kingdom Metazoa; phylum Chordata; class Mammalia; order Rodentia; family Cricetidae; genus Sigmodon; species Sigmodon hispidus. Next base: position 13,127 of record PVIH01025715.1, on the reverse strand, counting down.
ACTTACTGAGTTGTCTCAGAATCTGCCATGTGATTGCCCTGGACAGCCTGCATCAAGACTCTTCAGCATAATAATAGTTAAAGTTGAAAAACTGGACAGCAGACCCAAAGACATTTAAGTGTAGGTTGGAAATACACAAAAACTGAAATACTTTGAATTAATTTATAACCAAGATCCATTTTTATCTAATGTCATAATGTCAGATTCATGATTATTTTATCTCTTTGTTTGTTGCTTGACTCTAGGCAGTTGCTGGCCTCCTGATGGCTATATGACTAAAGATGATATCAGGCTCATCTTTTGCCTTCATTCCCCAGTGTATGGTGTCTCAGTCAGGGTTTCTATTACTGTGATAAAACACCCAAAAGCAACTTGGGGAGGAAAGGGCTTTCTTCATCTTACAGCTTACACTTCATCATCCAGGGAAGTCAGGGCAGGAACCTGGAGTCAGTAGCTGACACAGGGGCCATGAGGTTCTACTGTTTATTGGCTTGCTCTCTTGATTTGCTCAGCTTGCAAACCTGGGTCTATAGCACCCAGGACTACTAGCCAAAGAATGGCATGGCCAGCAGTGAGCTGTGGCCTCCTCCATCAATCATCAGTTAAGAAAATGTACCATAGGCTTGCCCACAGACCAATCTGGTAGGGATATTTTCTTAGCTGAGGCTGTCTTTCCCAGATGATTCTAGCTTGTATAAAGTTGACATAAAACTAATAGGCATACATTTATATATACAAGTATAGGCATGTGCCATCATGCCCAGCCTTGAAACTTAAAAAAAAAATATTTTCACTAAGTGACTGTAACTTAGCAATTGGTTCTTTTAGGGTTAAGTACTTAAATACATTTTAAAAGATGGGAGATTTAAAAGGAAATAGGAAGCATTGAGGATATTGTCGTCTCCCCCCCCCCCCACAAGGTTTCTCTATATAGTCCAGGTTATCCCAGAACTCACTTTACTCTGTGGACCATGCTGGCCTTGAATGCAGAGATCTGCCTGCCTCTGCCTCCTGAGTGCTGGGACTAAAGGTGTGCACCATCATCATCTGGTGGATATTGTTTTCAAATGATCCTAGGCTCCTTTTTAAAGTTTGGTGTAGGCTAGGTGTGATGACACTGCCTGTAATCTCAGCACACAGAAATTCAGGCAGGAGGGTCCATGGCTCAAGACATTTGTCTCAAAAAAGAAAATGAACTTTAGTTGTCGTTGTTAACATTTCTTTGTCATTTTTCCTGTCTGGGAGGCAGAATCTTTGGAGTCAGACTCTCTGCCCCCTGGAAGAAGTTGTCTGTTTGAACCTGTGTTGAGGAGAGCTGACTCAGTCAGTGTGTTACATGAAAAAATGCTGCATACTCCCCTGAACCAGCCTGTTTGCTTCTCACACTCAGGTGGTTTCATGGGCACCTGTCTGGAAAAGAAGCCGAGAAACTGCTAACGGAGAAGGGTAAGCATGGCAGCTTCCTTGTCCGAGAGAGCCAGAGCCACCCTGGAGACTTTGTCCTCTCTGTCCGCACCGGTGATGACAAAGGAGAGAGCAATGACGGCAAGTCCAAAGTGACCCACGTCATGATCCGATGTCAGGTAGAGCGCCCGGGACTGTTGGGACTCCTGCTGCGAGGACTAGACACCCCGCACCTAGATGGTCTTATCTGTGCTTACTTGCTCATGGCCCTTTCTCCAGTGTGTGTTTCATTTTGAAGCACTGTTAGATTTATTGTTTTTCTTTCCTTTTTGTTGTTGTGTTTTTCTGTTGACTTTTTTTTCTTTTTTCTTTTTGTTTTCGAGACAAAGTCTCTCTGTGTAGCCCTGGCTGTCCTGGAACTTGCTCTATAGGTCAGGCTGGCCTCAAACTCAGATCCACCTGCCTGTGCCTCTGGAATTTTTATTTTTCTGAGTATCCCTGGCTGTCTTGAAACTTACTATGTAGTTCAGCTAGGCCTGGAACCTACAGAAATCTGCTTGCTTTTGCATCCCTAGTGCTGCCACTGTGCCCAGTTTTCCATTCTAGTTTCTCTTTTGGGTCTCTGTCTGACAGATGCACCAGCACACACTGTCTCTGCTGTGGGATTGGCTGTCTGTGCAACTGTGACACTCCCTCCACATTGGTTGACACTGCCCTTGGCCCTCCATGTACGTGGATCCACCCTTTGGGCTCAGCAGTCTTTAGCGTCATGTCTGTCTAAACATATGCAGACTTTCTTGTCCCATCTAGTTTCATAGCTGTGTACATGACGCTGTGTGAGCACTGCTGCTGCCCTAGGCGTCGCGAGGACTCTGGAGGTGATGGGAAATATGTTGCAGCCTGTGTGGGGTTTATATTTGATTTTAATTTAATTACGTTTTATGTCATTTCTTGTCTTTGGTGCTGGGATAGAACGTAGCACCTGTTACAGCACTGAGTACCCCCAGTCCTCTACTCCCCCTCACTCAGTGCTGATGCTTTCTTCCTTCCCTACAGTACTGTGGACGCTGGGCATTCTGTTCCTGGGAGTTAGTCTCTAGGCTTCAGTTAAATACAGTTTAGTGTTTTGCAGTCAGGCTCATTAAATGTACCCATCACCTCGTAACGCTTGAGGTATCCTCCTGGCAATCTGCAGTGCTTGTAACCTGACCACTGTTTGTCATCATATTGCAGATTGGGGCTCTTGAGCCTGTTCACCATACAGAGCAGGTCTGTGTGGTACCAGTGCCTTCTCTTGCACCCAAGTCCTTTATAGCCACAGTGGTCTCTTGTCACTGTGTGCTACATATAAATGAGATGACATATGTTCCTTTCCGCCTCCTGCCTACCCAGTCGTTACCAATGACAAGGTTTTCTTCTCAAGGCTCCACTGTGATGACACTGACGTGATGTGTGTCTTGTTCTCTTCATGCCCTCCAGACAGACATGTGGGTTGCTTACACAGGTGTACAGGTTAAGTGTCACCAAGAACACAGTGGCTGCAGGAGGGTGGGAAGACAACAGCCGAACATGAGGTAACGAGCACCATCTGTTTGCTCTTGAAAGGAACTGAAGTACGATGTTGGCGGAGGAGAGCGCTTTGACTCTTTGACAGACCTGGTGGAGCATTACAAGAAGAACCCCATGGTGGAGACGCTGGGCACAGTCCTGCAACTCAAGCAGGTTAGGAAACTGAGGCTGCTTCTTTCTGCTAAGGGTTGGGAGAACACTAGCATGGAGTCTCTCACACACGTACCAGTCAGTGTCTTGTCACTGTGACAAATACATGAGGCTGGTTCCTAGGGGAAAGAGTCAAAGGAGTCTGCCCACAGTCACTTGGCCCTGCTGCTTTGGGCCTGTGGTGGCACATTTACCATGGTGGGAACACTTGAGGGTGTTTACTACATGGCTGAGAAGCAGACAGGAGGGCCCTCATCTACTTCAGCGGCCTACCTCTAGTCGTCTTTAGGTAGACCCTACCTTCTAAAGGTTCTGCTGCCTCCCAGTAGTACCTAAGGCTGTGGCCCCTTGAGTAACATTCAAGGCCTATGGTATAATGCAGAAGTAGACGACAGAAGTAGCTCCTCATACTGTGCTCACCTTCAGTTGTGGGCAGGCATGCACACATTAGAAATCTCTAATTTCTTCACTCACAGATCACCTCCTTGGAAACAGATTCTAGACGCTGCAGCATTTCCTCATCTGTGAAAGACCTCATAGAATGTTTGTTTTGGGTTGGGGTTGATTCCAGAGCATTGAACTCTGGGATATATGATCTGCCTCTTTACAGAGGTTTTTGGTTTTTTTCTTCAGTACTGGGGAATCAAAGTGCATGCTAGGCAAGTGCTCCCCACTGAAGTGCACCCTAGTGCCTACATGTGTAGACTTCACTTTGTCCTTCATTTTTGATAAGTAAGTAGTCTTGCCATGGCACCCTGCTAGTCTCATGACCCTCCTACTTCCATGTTGGACTTACACATATGTACTATTGTGCTCTTTAAAACAGGGGCTGGGAGCACTGGCTGCTCTTTCAGAGGACCCAAGTTCAGTTCCTAGCACCCACATGGCAGCTCACAACTGTCTGTAACTCCAGGTCCACTGGTTCTGACTCTCACACTGGCATATGTGCAAGCCAAACACCAATGCACATTTCAAAAGAAAAAGTAAAGAAAAGGAAGTGTTCACTGCAAATTACCATTAGTTCCCTGTGAGGCTCAGACTTTCTCAGCTTGAAGTCTTTGCTGTTTCTTTTTTGTTTTTAAATTTGATTTTATTGATTCTTTGTGAATTTCATGTTATGTATCCCAATCCCATTTATTTCTCCATCTCTCCATGTTTACTCTCTGCCCTTGCAGCCTTTCCCTCAAAAGAAAACAAACACAAAAATAAATCTCTTGGGTGAAAGCTGCTGTGTGTCACCGACTGTCACACAGTCTACCCTTTTGTCCAAACAGTTTCATTTGCAAATGTTCATTGCAGTGAGTCATTGGACTGGTGTGCTATGGCCTCTGGCGCCTGCCATGGATCAATACTGGATCCTCACCCTGTTCCTGCCGTGTCATGGAGCTCCTGTAGCTTTCTGGCCCCTTCACACACTCCAGTAGTTCATGGATGAGGTTGATGTCGGGGTCCAGGAGGTAGCAGAGTTGGTCAGTTCTCCTGCACCCTGGACACCAGGACCAGCTCTCCTGATTTGCCCATGTGGGGCTATTTCTCCTACCTGTGGCAGTTGGCAAGGGGCAGGACAAGCTCTGTCCTGAGCTCAGCTGTTTGACTTTTGTGTCAGCAGTCCCGTCTGAGAATTGGACTGTGATTTAACTGTCAAGAAATCTAGGTTTGACTCTATATATCAACTGAGTTCCTAACATGTTCGTGGAGAGTCAGGAGCCATTTCCTGATGGATCAGAAGAGAAAGTGAAAGTATATTTCCAGGTGTTTAATCTTGGGGCTCAAGGTGGTTCAGGTAGTGTAGTGAGTTCTGTCCCTGCAGCCCACCTAAACAAGGAAGGGGAAACCATCTCCTCAATGCTGCTCCTGACCTCCACACATGGCACCAGCATGGACACAGGCACGGGCACACACAGACACACACCACACAAACACGGACACACCTATATGCATGCATGGACACACAAATGCACAGGTGTACACACAGATGCACACATGTATGCTTAGGCATTTACACACTAGTACACATTTGGGATGATATGCATCTTGCCTTTGCTTTTGTGAAGTCATGTGTGTGTGTGTGTGTACACTGTTAAACATGTTTTCTTCATTTCCCACCACTGCTGAATACAACAGCCCCTCAACACAACTCGCATTAATGCTGCTGAAATTGAAAGCCGGGTTCGAGAGCTAAGCAAGTTAGCTGAGACCACAGATAAAGTCAAACAGGGCTTCTGGGAAGAATTTGAGGTAAGTCACTGCCAGATTGTTTTTATGTGAGTTATGAAATGCTATTTTAACAGGTGAGAAGAAAGCCTTCAGCTGAGGTCTGGCTTCCTTTGTTGTGGCATGGAGCAGGTCACTCAGGGTACTTTTTTGAAGCAGAAAGGCATTGTGTTTCTGGGAAGGGGTTGGCAGCTTATCTCAGATGGATTAGCTGGCAGCTCTATTTGTTGGTTTGGATCACTGACAGAACCCCAGAAAAACCAAAGGCTTGAATTCCTCTGGCATTCAAGGAGCTTCAGACAAACTGAAGCTTCATTGCTTTGAGGGGGGCCAGAAGAAGGGTCTGGGTTTGTTCTAGCTGCAAGTTTGCACTAATAACAGGGAAGTTAAGGGGCTGATGTCTGTCGTGGGCCCTGTTCAGGTGTGAGCCTGCCCTGGGGCCCTGTGTGTTTATATGCTGCTGACCTAGGCATCTTCGGGTCTGTCTTTCTCTCCTTGTGCATTTGACTGGAGCTTTGGTCTCTTCTCCCACAGCCACACTCCTGTTACTCAAACACCCATGCATAGCTCATTTTCTATTTTGTTTTTGTTTTTTTTTTTTTAAACTTTTTATTTATTTAATTATTTGCCTTGGTGTTTGCCTGGAACTGGAACTACAGACAGTTGTTAGCTGCCATGTGGGTGCTGGGAATCGAACCCGGGTCCTCTGGAAGAGCAGACGGTGCTCTTAACCGCTGAGCCATCTCTCCAGCCCTTTGTTTTTGTTTTTTTAGACTAGTTTTCTCTGTGTAGCTCTGGCTGTCTTGGAACTCACTATGTAGACCAAGCTGGCCTTGAACTCACAGAGATCCTCCTGACTCTGCTTCCTGAGTGCTGGGCTTAAAGTTATGTGCTGCTCTGTCCAGCTTAAGAATATTTTTAATTTATTCTTTGGTAGTTTGGTATACAGCTGTCTTGCTAATGCCCACCCTCCTTAGTCCGTGCTTTGTATAGGACTTGAGGATTCACAGCTGTGCCACCATGTGCCAGACAGCTTTTAGAGGGAAGTGCTAGTTCCCTTCCACAGAGGAGCGTCAGGTCAGAGAGTCAAGTAGACTGCCCACCTTCTTTAGCACAGATGCTGATAATCCCAGCCCTGGGGATGGGTCCATTCTAGAGCATTTCTAGTACTTGCTCCACAGTGATGGGCAGAGACTGGAACTTGGGATGAGCTCTTCAAACACCATGGGAGTGGGGGTGGGGGGTTGGGGTGGGGGGTTGGGGTGAGGGTGGGCGCACAACAGACTGGGTTTGCGCTGTTCAGAGTGTCTTGTTGGGAGAGGGAGAGCAGGGCTGAGAGGGTCAGAGTGAGCCACAAGGCCATCTCTAAGTACTTCTGTACTTATTGGTCCTGTGGATCAGATGGAGGGAGGACTTTGTGTAGGCACAGCCTGTGCTGTCCCACTGAGCCATAACCACCCATCTTGTCTCTTTAAAAAGTTTAAATGTTTCTGTAAAGATGACCTTTGTCACCAGGACACCACCAATACCTACAGACTTGCTCACCAGTCAAATACTGGATTTGTTTATTTTTATTTATTCAGTTAAAAAATAGTGTTTTCCAGCATATTAATTACTATAAGATCAAGGGTATTTTATTTTAATACAGACTTCAGCAGGAGGCTTAATAGAGAGAGAGGAGCTGGGGAGGGAGCTGGCCCAGCTGTTGAGTTTGTTGCTCTTGTGGAGGGAGGGCCGCAGTCTGCTGAGTCATGTTTCCAGCCCTCAGCGCTGGGTCTTCTAAGTGTTTCAGTGGTGTAGTGACATGTGTAGGATAGACTCCCCTCACCTAATTCTGGCTTGGTCTCCTTAAAGACAGAGGAGATGATAGGCCTCAGTTTGAGGTAGACATGTTCATGTTTGGCCTCGAACATAGCCTGTACCTTTTTAGACAAGCTAGCCCTGCTGTGGGAAACAAAAGACCACCATCTCAGGCCCTTACCTCAGGTAGGAGGTGAGGAAGAAGCAGGGAGTTTGCCACTTTCCATGTTTGTCTGTGTTCACCTGTCAAGGATCTGTATCGTCCTGGTTCCTCACCTCCCTCCCAATACTAGGGTTCCGATATGTACCACCTGCCCAGCTACCTTTGCTATGGCCATGGAAAACAAATTGTAGATGCCTCCCTCTGTGACAAATCAAATTCAGCCCACCCTTTATACATTAGTAACAGCATAAAAGGGCAAAAATGAGTTGGCTTTGTGTGTGGGGTGTGGAAAACAGAGTCCCATCTGTACTGCTGAGGTTAGACCCTATGTGGGTCCATTGAGGAGTCCATTGAGGAGTCCTGCAGATGAAGCTGTCTGTGTGGATGGGGGTCTGCGTTTGAGATCTCTTATTACCCCTGCCTTTCCAATTCAGTTAGCTTTAAGAAACTGCTGCCTGCTGAAGCTGGAGTCAGGGGCATGATCCTAAGAACAGAAAGGCTACCTCAGGGGATTGGAAGTGCACCCTCATAATTTTAATCCTCATGAAACTAAAGTTTGAGCCATATCTGTAGGACACTGTTATGTTAGTGAGCACATCAAAATTGCTTCTGGAGGATGATGAATGCAGCATCCTGTCTTCCACAGTGCACTCTAATGGGGGGACCCACCTTTCTCAGCACACTCTGATCGCAGGATCCCACCTTTCTCTGTGTGCTGTGATGGTTTTTCAAAGGAGCCTGAATTCTACATCTTGAGTTGCTGCAGGGCACTATTATTAGAAGGAAGGGGCTGCAGGAGCAGGTGTGAAGCCATCAGCTTTTACTTGGGGACACCTCTTCAGTCTTGAGCTTCTCTCTCTGGGGATTTTCTCAGGGGAGCCTTCCCCATCCCCCATCCTCATTACTTCTTATAGTATGTTTGCATAGGAATTTGTGAATAATCTGTGTTGGTAATGTTCTGATGCACCACAAATCCTTGGAAGCAGATAACTTTAGTGAGTCTTTTGGAGGAAAGGGATGCTTTACCCACATGAAGCTGCTGAGGGAACAAGAGGGTTCCTGTCATCTAAGGGGAACCAGTGCAGTGAGGACCCCAGGACAGAACCCAAGTAGACTTCAAAGAAAGTTTTGTGGATGCATTGAACCTGAACTTGAGAGAGAGCTGTGTTGGGTTCAGGCCCTGGGGTCAGCTTGGTGCAGTGTTCTCGGCTTTGCTTTACTGGTATGCAGCTTGCTTTCATGAGTCCCTGATAGGACTTTGGGGCACTGGGGCACAGGCAGCAGGGACTGAGTGAGATCTGAGAACACACATGACCCAGGCATCTGGACAGGCTCACAGGGCTGGCTTTTTAAAGATTATAGTTTCTGAACTTGGTGTTTCTGTGGTATTAAATCTGCACTACATGGGAAAGGAGAACCATGCAACAGGCAAACCCCAGAACATCTGACTTACTGTGGTTATTCCCAGTAAAGTAAGCTCCTTTTCCTTAGTCATTTCATTGTTCCAGACTGTATGTAGTCTTTCCTCTCCTCAAAGGGCTCCTGGCCTGGCCTGGCCTGCACCTCTGCTGGCCGGAGGGTGGGGGAGCCCAGGGGCTTCCACCTGATTTCTCCACAGTGACTCACTCTGTCCTGCTTTTAGGCACTGTGAATCTCCTAGGAAACAAGCCTTTAGCCACACCCCAGGGCTCTGTCTAGAGTAATAATTCCTGCTGGTGATCTCTGGTGGACAGCTTCCCCTGGTGACTAAGCTGTCAGCATTGGAGGACAGCCTTCAGTCAGGCTTCAGCTGTGAGCTCCAAATGTTCTAGGACAGACGAGTGGCAAATCAGTACCTTCCCTGGAGGCCTCTGTGAGAAAAGAGCACTTGAGCAGTTTCAGGATCTCCTTGCTCAATCTAAGCTCGTCTGTTTCCTGCACCATAGCTCTCCCCTGCTGCCCTCTCGTGCTTGTCTCTATAGGCTTTCGTTGGCTGTGGCTTGGCCTGCACGTGTCCATGTGCTCTTTCCCTTCTGTTACCCCTTGCCTTACTGCTTCCTCTTAGGCCATGAGTGGCCCTGTTGCAGCTTCTGTTTCTTTTCAGCCCCTTAGTTCTTGAGCCTTCTTTGTTGTGGTATCCTCCTGTGGGCTGAGATGACACATTAGAAAGACGCCACGGGGGTTGGGGGAGAGTTGTTATGTGAAACACTCAAATAGTCACTTAGCTCAGGCTGGCCTCAAACTCATGAGGCCGGGAGACCTTGAACTCGTTGCCTCCAACTTCTAAGTATCCAGTTTATGCAGTGCTGGGGATTGCACCAAGGGCTGTGTGTATGCTGGCCAAGCCCACCATCAACCAAGGCACACATTCGGTGCCTTTTCTCTTTCTTCAGAATTTGGGACAAGCCTGTGCTGACCTTGAACTAAGTACTGGGTTCACAGGCGTTCACCAACATGCTTTGCTTTCTTTTAAGTTTGAGACAGGGTCTCTCCCTCTCCCACTTGGGCTTGCTCCACTGCCAGCTCCTCATTCCTTCAGCTTTCCTGCATGTTGCTGAGCTGCAGGAGCACCCACCCCCATCTTCCCCTGGCCCTTCTTACTGACTGCCCTGCGGTTCCTACATTGTTTTCCCATCTCTGACTCAGAGCGTTGGCTGACCCTCATCCAGCCCCAGCACCCACAAGCTTGTGCTACTTTGCTGCTCTGACTTCATGGTTTGGGGGTTCCCACTCTGCTAACTTGTTTCTGCTCTTCAGACTCAATGAACATTTCCAAACAGGCCATTTCCCTGTAGAGACCAAAAGTTCCCTTTCCTCTGTGTCTTTGGGGTTCCTGCCTGCGCTACTCTGGAAGTGAGGGCGGGATCCTTGGTGCCTCTGGTGCAGTTTTCTCTCTCTGTGTCATAGCTAGACATGGAGAGTCCTGCTGTTCCTTTCTAGTGTATGTCTTCCCAAGGAAGGCATTTTCATTATCTGCATTCTGCTGCGTGCTCAGCCAGGTGGGCATCTAGTTGATCCCCAGATGTTTGGGGAAAAATGTGCCTGTCAGGGTGGCTCAGGTCTGCAGGGGATGGAGACAGGATTCCAGCGGATGCCTGTGTTTCCTGCCTCTGTTTCAGCTGCTGCCTCTGCCACTGCCCTGTATTCACCCTTTATGCTGATATCAGCACTCATGCCTTTCTCTTCAAGAACTAAAGGTTAAAGAACCTTTAGTTTCCTTTTGGAAGCATGACATTTTCATTTTGAAGAACTAAGACTCTGACTCTCAAAAAAGAAAGTTGTCCCCAGGGGTGAGGCTGCTGAGTGGTTTCAGCTTGGGGATTTCTGGTTTCACGGCCCATTCCAAGTTGGCCGTGCCCTGCTTCCTTCCTGCAGCCTCCTCGGCCTCTGCCATGGTCCTCACTTCCTTCTACTTCCTAGTGCACAGTGTCTAAACATGTTGCCCAGCCTTATCCTTTGCCCTTCCCGGTGCTGGAGTATCTAATGCTCCCGTCATTTCTGTATGGCTCTGTGGCTTCTTCAGGAGAGCTGTCCCAGACCAGCACAGGTGAATGGAGCATTGTCTTTTACAAAGCTTTTTGAGTGTATGGATGTTTGTCGTGTGTGTGTGTGTGTGTGTGTGTGTGTGTGTGTGTGTGTGTCTGTGTCTGTGTTCCACATGTATGCAGTACCTATGGAGGCCAGAGTAGGATCCCGGGAACTAGAGTTACAGAATATTGTGAGCCACCATGTAGGTGCTGGGAACCAAACCCAGGTTCTCTGAAGGAGCAACCAATGCTACTGGGCCATCTCTAGTCCCTCATAAAAAGTTTTGGGGGGCGGGCTGGAGAGATGGCTCAGCGGTTAAGAGCACCGTCTGCTCTTCCAGAGGACCCGGGTTCGATTCCCAGCACCCACATGGCAGCTAACAACTGTCTGTAGTTCCAGTTCCAGGCAAACACCAAGGCAAATAAATAAAATAAAGTTTTTTAAAAAAAAGTTTTGGGGGTTGCATACTGGGATGGTATCTCTCCACCCAACTCTTGATGGGTGATTCAGCGAACACATGGGGCTCTGTTGATGAAGATGCCCTGACCTTGAACTCTAGAGTTTATTCTGGCAAGGTCATTTTTGGTGGCACTCCAATTGCAGTGGCTAAGATGAACTGGGGGGCATGGGACCCCACCTTTTATAAAGACCCTGCAACCTCCACTTCTGAGTAAATGTCACATGAGGTTTGGCCTATAGGTGATAGTCAAAGTTATTGCTAAGTTAAGTAAAGCTGCAGTTCCCTCCTACCTGTCCTTGCCCCTGCCAGTGCCCTCTCCCTCCTTACTCTCACTGCTAACACCACCAAGGTGCCTTTGTGGTCAGCTGAAGGTCAGGGAAGAGGGAATACCAGCTCCTAGAAAGCAAATGGCTTTAGTTACTTGATCAGAGCTCATTAAAACAAAACAAAACAGAAACAACAACTAAAAAAACTTGAATAAGCACTGCACTGTCCAAGTTCTGCACACCTTGTTTTCTCTCTGTTCAGGTCCCCACCAACTAAAGACTTTTGTTATGAGCCATGTACCAAGACTAAACACTGCGTTTTGAGACTGAGCGTTTAAACCTCATTTTAAATTCCTGACTTCTGTACCCATCTTTGACATTTTAGATAAATGAAGTGGAAGTAACATAGGCTGTGGTGCTGTGTCAGATTGGTGCAGCCTTCCCAGGCAGCGGCTTTAGTATCTCGTAGAGGAGGGACACCCTTCTCTCTAGTTGCCTTTTTCTTCTTTCTTTCTCTGTGATTTTCCATCAAAAACTAGTTTGGGGCCTCATTGGTGGATCATGACTGAGTGTATGCCACAGACCCTGGGCCTCATCCTCAGCATCACAGAACCCACAAAGTAGCTTTGCTGAGAGACAGTGAGGAGAATTTGAAAATGAAACCTCCTCCTTGACCACACCTCACCCTGGCCTGCCCTCCTTCTCCACTTCCGACTGGGCCAGTTTCCCTGTGGCTGCTGCTTTATCTCTTTCCCTATGGTGTACCCAACTCTTTGCCCCATAGAGCTGTCTGGAACTTTCTTCTGGTGTCCATCCTTGTCCCCAGCCCTGGCCTTCCAGGCCTGACTCTTGCACCTGGTCCAGGTTTCCCAGGGTAAGAAGTGAGGGCAGCAGGGCTTTTGGACAGGGCTGTCAATGAGATACTGACTTGAGTTTGACATGTCATGACCCTGAAGCTAGACTAACAGTTGCCTTCCTGTCATCCTGTGGCACCAAGCTGCTTCTGCCTCTTCGAGTGTCCACATTCTGAGACTGCCATGGGGCTCACTCTTGGTTGAGCCGAGGTGGAGGGGAGCAGATTCTAGACTCCTGAAGAACACCACTCACGTGCTGCTTCCATATCCTCATGTTCCAGCTTTCCTAGGGCCACCCTCCATGTGTCAAAGGGCCTTTCTTCTTACACAGATTATAGAAAGTCTAGGAGCAAAACAGTAAAGGAAAAGAGCAAATTAATCAAACACAAAAGGCAAGGGTTTCTGAACTCTGCTTCCCTGCTCCCTCCTTGGTATGTGGCTCACACCCCACTCTGAGAGCTTCACCAGCTGTGTCTTTCCAGTTGGTAAAGTCTCTAGACTGACTGTGGAGAGCGGGCCGCTCCCTTCCCCTCTCCCTCCCAAGGTTGTGCTGTGGTCCATGCTGGCCTCTCCCCTGTGATGCTCCCTCTTGACACTGTGATATGCACCTAGCACCTGGATGGCCATGTGACATAGGTCACTGTGGGTGCTTCTGTCAGTCCATGCTGTGGGGACAGGTGTTCTTGTTCCCTGAGCCCGACTCACATTCCACAGGGTGAACCTTAGTGCAGAGCACAGGC
>PVIH01025714.1:0-20137 GCA_004025045.1 Sigmodon hispidus | reverse complement strand
TAGTTGAGCTAATACCTTTGGAGTGTGAATGTGCCTCTTTAGGGTATACACCCAGAAGTGGTATTGCTGGGTCCTTGGGGAGATTGATTCTTAATTTTCTGAGAAACTGCCATATTGCATTCCAAAGTGGCTGAACAAGCTTACACTCCCACCAACAATGGAGGAGTGTTCCCCTTGCTCTGCATCCTCTCCAACATAGGCTGTCATCTGTGCCTTTTATCTTAGCCAATCTAACAGGTGTTAGGTGTTATCTCAAAGTTGTTTTGATTTGCATTTCTCTGATGGCTAAAGATGAAGAGCACTTTTTCAGGTGCCTTTCAGCCATTTGTAGTTCCTCTGCTGAGAATTCCCTTTTTAGATCTGTATCCCATTTTTTGATTGGGTTATTCAAGGTTTTGGGCTCTACATTCTTGAGCTCTTCATATATCTTAGAGATCCACCTAACATCATAATGCTATTTTTACTAAAAGATACAGAAAGTGCTGGAGTTTTGTTTAGCACCAGTGAAATGAAGCTTGTGTATGGATTTTTTTTTCAGTTTTCCTAAAAGTGTAGAATATTTCACAAACTTTTGTTCTGGTCTGAGATTTGACCCAACCCATAGCACAATCATCAAAGCTAGTCAGCTCTTTTTTCATGGTCCTTCTGGTTTTTCTGGTACTTTGTTTTCCAACAAAGGATCATTTCAGTGTGACAGAAAGAGGAATGCTCATTAAGTTGCTCAGAGAAACCTGCTGTGGTTGTCACAGGTGAGCATGGGTGGGTGAGCATGGGTGGGTGAGCATGGGTAGGTGAGCATGGGTGGGTGAGCATGGGTGGGTGAGCATGAGTGGGTGAGCATGGGTGGGTGAGCATGAGTGGGTGAGCGTGGGTGGGTGAGCATGAGTGGGTGAGCATGGGTGGGTGAACATGAGTGAGTGTCCATTTTCTTTTTAAAATGTTGACACATATTTAAAAATATTTTTGTTGAAGCTTATGCTAGTTATTTAGGGGCTTTAGTTGTCAGGGTTGAATATGTATTTGATTTTCAAATCACAATTATAGATATAGATTCTAAATCTTAATCTATTTAGACAACTTTCACATTTTACAATCTTTTACATTGATCTACGTGTTTTTCTTCTGAAGCTTCTACAGCAATCTATTTTATACTAACCTTGAATTAAAATAACTTTATCACAAAATTTCCATAAGAAAAACAAATGATATGTATATTACTTCACTTTAGTTCCTACAGCAATATTGTATTTGAAGAATAAGTTGCCACGTTTTAATCAGTTCTATTTAATTTCTCATGCAATGTGGTGACTTAACCTCTAGGGGGCAGTCGCATCATAGGAGTTTTTAGAAAATTTCCTTCCAGTTCATCCCATGGTAATTTTCGAGTCCTTGTGTAGCTCATAATTATCTTTACATTCATACCACTTGGTATATAACTGTACTTGGAGAGTATAAAACACCAGTTTTCAGAAACAGTGCATAAATAAGCATATATCCTGAGTGCAGTATGGATTTGTGCATCCATATTGAACATGCTCTATGTAGTTACTTTCCTAAATACAGAATCTCACCATCTAAAATGTATACACTCTCCAGCTGAGATAGGAAGATTCAAAACCCTGCTTGTGTGCATCCGTACCACACATCCTATATCCACTGGGAATAATTGATGCTCTTTGAAAATAACAGAAGGTGCCATTTAATGCTTATCCAAAACAAAAGGACACATTATATTCACCAAATACTAAAAAAAAAAAAAAAAAAAAAAAAAAAAAAAAAAAAAAAAAAAAAAAAAAAAAAAAAAAAAAAAAAAAAAAAAAAAAAAAAAAAAAAAAAAAAAAAAAAAAAAAAAAAAAAAAAAAAAAAAAAAAAAAAAAAAAAAAAAAAAAAAAAAAAAAAAAAAAAAAAAAAAAAAATCCCTAACTGGGTACTAGATAGCAGGTGTTTTCTTTAATTGGAACTTAGATAAAGTACCCTTCAGTTGCCAAAGGTTCCGTTAGAACCCTTACATTTTTGGAAGCTGCTTTCTCTCCACTCCAACTGGCAGGTGCGCTGCCTGGTACCCTGCATAATAGTTTGATTTAATTCTAGAGTACGAGAAAGGTGCGGATGGTTTTATATGTTTAAATTTTGGGTCATTTGTCCCGTGCAGTGACTGTAATCTTACATACTGGTGTGTTTAGGATTTAGAAATTTGGTGCTTTTTTCCCCTCTTAAGGTTGAAAATCTAATCTTTCATCATTTCAATTCACTCAGCGAGTTGTTTTTTAGCATCAGGAACTGTTGTAGGCACTAGAGACAAGAAGATGAGGGAGATGGGGCTTAACACACAGAGCAATTCCACGTGGTGTTAACACTGCATTATAATCACTGTCATGTTTTATCCTGCATACTCTGGGATCACAGAGAAGAAGCTAATAACCCAGTACCAAGGTTCCAAAGAAAGAGGAGGCAGCAGGCAGGTGAAGAGAGAAAGGAAGAAGGATTCTGTAAGAAGAATAAGTAACAAGTGCATAGTCAGAGAGGATTGAAGAGAGAAAATGTCTCCATACTTGTTTGGAATGTCAGGGAAGGTTTCATAAGGGCATTGACATTGGGACACTCAGGGTCATGTTATGCCCAAAGTTGCGACCCTGGAGAGACCACCAGAGACAAGGAGGTAGCGGAATGCAAAAGCAAGGTTTATTGAGTAGAGACGAGCTAGCTTGTGAACCACTCCAGATGTCGGCACTGGAGTCATGCAGGAGGGTTGATTGGGGGGGGGAGAGGGGCTCCTTTTATTGCCCGAGGCTGTGAATTGGGTTCAGGTGAGGATAATGGTATGAGTCATTAGCTAATTGGTTCATGCTAGGGGCTTTCCAGAAACTACCGGTGGGGGTGCCTGGTAACAACGGGTCAGGCTTTTGATTGGTTAGTACCAAGGTGAAAATCATTTTTATTATTATTATTTCCTCCTGGCATGTTTAGGCTAGTTTTGTGCAGGGTCCTGTATGGTCAAGCTGTCCTGGTTCTGTGCCCTAGAATGTCCCCTTAGGAGGGGGGAAGCCTACCATCAACCCTGGAACATGCAGCTGACCCAGGAACGATGGTGGTGTATTTTGACTAGAGCATTTGGTGTTGG
This sequence comes from Sigmodon hispidus, assembly GCA_004025045.1. Classification (NCBI taxonomy): domain Eukaryota; kingdom Metazoa; phylum Chordata; class Mammalia; order Rodentia; family Cricetidae; genus Sigmodon; species Sigmodon hispidus. The sequence continues at coordinate 17,016 of PVIH01025714.1, read as the reverse complement.
TGGTCAGATAGCAGGGCCAGAGTGGTATGGATTCTGCAGTTGGAACTTAGGTCATGCTGTCCCTCTGTGAACAGCAGTTTCTAGCTATGGTCTCTGGGAACTGGTTGAGGGACTCTTTCTCAGGGCTCTGTCTGCTTTAGTTCTGCATAGTTCTCTAAAATGGAAGACTCCTTTTAGTCCTGGATCCCACCTGGATCATCCAGGTGGCCAGCTCATTTCTCTTAGAACTGGGCAAGCTCCCACCAGGAATGTGGAACTGAATTCTATTTTATCTCTGTGGCTACTAGAATACAAAATGGCATTTCTTGAGCTAAGTTTACTCTCTTCAGTCAGAGTCCAGGACAGCATGCAGGCAGAGCCTTGAGAGATGAAGTAGCCCAGAACACATAGCCTTGGAAAGCACATTTCATTTACTAAATCTTTACTATAGAGAGTCATAGAGTTTTTGAGATCCTAAAAACGTGAAAGTATGCACAAAAAATCTTTTGACTAATTTCAGGGCTCTTCCTCAATCTCTATGTATATTGTGTTTAATGCTGTTTAAAGTAAGCTCTACATTATAGCAAATGTTTATTGTAGATTTTCAAAAATCAACTTTTATAAAACATAGAGATCTGAAGTTATTTCATTCTGGAAATTTTTTTTGGATAAGTTCATAGTTGGATTAGCCTGTCATTTTCTGGTAATTTTGTATAAATGATCAATTTAAACTTTAGCTATGAAGGTGATATGGAGGGGAGCAGAAGTTAAAATGTGGAGACCAGGCTAGCCTCTAACTCATGGAACTCCTTCCTCCTCCTCTTTTGGCAAATCCTACTGGCATGTGCCACCACAGCTGACCAGTGTGCTGCTTATGTTGATATAGATCTGAAAAACTTTATTACAGAGGCGAGATCATATAACACTTTGTGAATCTAATTATAAGAACCATAAATCTTTATGTGTTATTTATAGGAAAATGTTAAACGATTTAAAATCACATAAGCGCCCCTTCTATGCATGAGCTGATGATTTATCATTTTGTCTGAGAAGACGAGAAAGCCCAGCAGGATGTGCTTTGAGTAAATGAGAACTATAAGAAAGATATTAATAATTTTATGAGAATTACTAGGCCTCAAAACTGTAGGACTTATTATAACAGATCAACTGGAAAAGGGGTTGAGACACACTGGCATATCCAATGAGTTATTAAGTCACATCTCCAGCACAGATCTATACCCTGGACTTCAATTACAGCATCTAACTCTCCATTCATCTCACTGGGCTGTCTTGGATGCGTGTTAATGATATCTTGAATTCTGTGTGTTCTAAACCGAGCATTTTCCCCAAATCTGCTTTATACAAAGCTGTTCTCATTTCAGTGTCTGATAATTCCATTCATCATGTGTTAAATCTTAGGAACCAGCATGCCTCTAGGCACCATTGGCACATGAAAATGTGTCTCTCTGCTAACCTCTGCTCTCAGATTGCATTCTCCACCATTCACTCTGGCTTTCTTTCATCTCCGAAACCCTTAGGGAATCTTCAGTTTTAAGGCTTTACACACATATTACTTTTCCCCCCTCAACCTTTATTGATTCTCTGTGGATTTTACATCATGCATTCTGAACCCTCACTTCTTGTCCCCTCACTTCTGCCCTCCACATGGGCAACCTTTCTCCCCTAAACAAAACAAAATGCAAAATGTAAAAGAAAAGCCGAAATCTGAGAGAGAGAGAGAGAGAGAGAGAGAGAGAGAGAGAGAGAGAGAGAATCTCACTGTAGAATCTAGTTTACCCTTTAGTCCATTCTTCTTTATTTGTAAATATTCATTGCTATGAGTCATTGGTCTGGTTCAAGGTTGGCTTCTGCTACACCATCAATGATAATGGGTGTTATGTTATAATAATGTGTATACTTTGTATGGCAGTGGTTGCCAATGGGTGGGGGTGGGGTTTGCCCATACAGGCACAGTGACAGGTGACCACAAAGACAGACTTTATTATTATGAAGGGTGGGAGTTGAGGAGGGTGCCCTCTGGAAAGGTGAGGAGAGGGAAGGACAAAAATGGGGTGTCGAAGGTGGAAATCCTTAAATGGAGCTTGACATCAGAACTCTGAGTAGGGCTAGGCTAATTGCCCTTGGCCAGGGCTTTAGGAAGTGGAACTCAGTCCTAACAATGGGGAACCTTTTGGATATCCAGTTATCCTTCTGTGTCACGGAGATTCTGCAGTTTGGGATCTGTAGGTTGGTCCCCTTCACGTGCTCCAAAAGTTCACAGATGAGCTGGATGCTGGGGTGAGCTTATGCATGGCCCAGTTCTGGGTAGCTGCGTTGGACAGCCTGCCAGCTTTCCCTCTTCTTAACTACCTGGGCAAGCTCTCCAGCACTGCCTAGGCTAGCTGCCTGCAGTAAGGGCAGGGGCCAGTTCTGCTCTAGGGTCCCCAGATCCAGGTCCCGCCCACTCTCACAGCACGGGAGCCAGTGCTACTGTTTGGTCCAGTCGAGGTGCGGGCTCTCTCTTCTGATTGTTATGGGGGCACTAAGAGGGTTGGGGGCACTAAGAGGGTTGGGGGCGGGTCAGCTCTCCTGCTCTCCTGCCCTCAGAGCTGAATCACCTGCTTCCTCACAACAGGTTAGCTCTAGCTTGCTGCTCAGATGAGGTGCAAAGCCCATGCTATTATGTGCTGCAGGGGCAGGGCTCTTTCTTCCACTTTTGCCTGCCTGAGGTGGCAATGGGTGAGCTCCGGAAGGCATTTTTATTCTTACCTATGCTATTATATGGCAGACGAGAGGCGGAGGGGTGTCACCTATGTAATAATATGGCTTACTCCCCAAGATCACCGCTCATTCTGGTTTACTTTTCTTTTGTGTTCTTTAGGACTTTGTGTAAAGTACTACAAAATGTATACTTTTTTTCTCGTATCATTTATTGTCTGTTTCCACATTTTAGAATATAAATGTCACAGAGTATATTTTATAGATGCAATTCGCACACGTGGAAGGGTGACTGATATAAATTGTGTGTCCACATTCCACATATAGTGAATAAAAGAATGATTTATTTCAACAATGGGAGCATTACTCTGATGATACTTTAAAAGGCTGGTGAATTTGCCAAAGACTTGAGGATTTACAGTCTAGCTTTCTTGAAATTATGATGTTTATATTTAGTCTTGCTAATAAATATTCCACATAATAAGGTATTTTTTTCTCTTTAAAATTGAGTCTCTGTCTTAGGATTTCCAGTGTTGTGAAGAGACAGCATGACCACAGCAACTCATAAAGAAAACATTTCAATGGGGTGTTTTTCTTACAATTTCAGAGATTCAGCCCATTATCATCAAGACAGGGAGCATGGCAGTGTGTTCAGGCAACATGGTGGTGACAGGCAGCAGGAAGTCAATTGAGACACTGGACTGCGTCCCGAGGAGAGAAAACTTCAAATCCCACTCCACAGTGACACACTTCCTCCAACAAGGTCATATTTCCTAATACTGCCACTCCCTATGAGATTATAGGGACCAATTATATTCTATCTGCCAGTCTTTTTCAAGTATGTTAGTATATGCCTCAGTTAAGTTTATTTTAAACTTTTAGTACTATGGACTTGGGATGTTTTTGTTCACCAGCATGAAAAATGGCAACAATCTATAATATGTGCCTCTGTTTGTGTTTTGCTAGTGTATTGATTTATGTCAAAAGGACTGTGATAAACCTGGAGGCCTAGGAAAAAGATAAGACTCCAATGTTTTCCACACTTAGGAGATATTTATTAAGTGGAGGGTACTGTAAATATTCCTTGATACTCTCTAAAGTAGCAAGTGACATGTTTTCAACAGAGTGTGACTTACTTAACAGTAATTTTGGACCTCAGAGAAATTTGCATTTTTTTTTCTAAAGTGTTCCACAGTTTTTCAAAGTAAAAATAACTTGTGTAGATCTGAGTCTCAGTCTTATTGTTTGAGTAACTCTGAGCAATATATTCAACCTGATTATGCCTTAGTTTCTATATTTACAAAATAGGGAAGGCAATAGCACATGTTTCATTAGATCATTAAAATAATGTTTATTAACTATAAATAATGTTCAGAAATAACAGTTGTTTTGTGTTTTCTAAATTATGCTTACTTTTAAAAAATAAATAATCACCAAAATTTAAGTCAAATATAATTTGTAGATTGTGATAAATACAAAATGGGGATAAAAAAAGGAAGTTATATGCAGTGAATAATTGAAGAGAGATGGGGTGAACTAAAGGGTGTAAAATAGGCTGTAAAAGAAAAAAAGAGGCATTTCAGTAGAGGCTCAAAGGAGAAAATGGCGCCAACAGGGGACAAGACAGAAAAGTATTCTAGCCAACAACGCAAGCATAAAGGCTGTGATGCTGTTCTCTCGGGAGTCTTAAGAGTGGGAGTGTGGGGAGGGTGAGGTGTCCTTCTTACAGCTATCCTCTGGAACGTTTTCCTTCTGTTGGGTTGCTTCATCCAGCCTCGATATGAGTGTTTGTACGTAGTCTTATTGCAATTTGCTATGCCATGTTGGGTTATTATCCCTGGGCGCCTACTCTTTTCTGAAAGAACATAGAGGTGGAGTAGACCTAGAGGAGAGAGTGTGTGCGAGAGGGAGCTGGGAGGAGTGGAGGGAGTGTGTGAGGGAATGAACAAACAAAAACAAGCAGCCAAAAATAACTTGTTACTGAAGGATGGATCAAATCTGATCTTGGTCATATAAGGAAATAGAAGGAGGAGGAGAAGATAGAGGGGGGGGAGGAGGAGAGCAACAACCAAAACCAAGACCAACTGGTATCTTTGATTAGAGTATCTAGATAGAAGAGAGAAAGACAGGGGGATGGTAATTGTGCAGAGATACCCAGAGCTCAGATTTTGTGTCTATGACAGCCAGTGCTTTGGTGCTTTTTCATAGAGACAGGAAAAACATTGAAGGTCTTAGATAATTTGACCATATATATATATATATATATATATATATATATATATATATGGTAAGGCTGCAGGCAGGAAATTTGCCAAGTAGGGTATTTTAGAAATAGGCAAAAGATTGTCCTAAGCAAAGGTATGAACAGGACAGAAGGAAAATCCATTTTCTTTCCAGTTCCTCAAGTACACACGTAAGCTCTGAGGAAGGGAGGCAGCAAGTAACCTTAGTTTTAGCCTGAGTAATTGGGAGAATGTTATTGACAATAAGGATGAAATTATTGAAGCAATAAAAAAAGAATAGATCCAAAGAGTTATGTATCGACTAGGTAATCCAGTAACTGGCAGTGTGCCCTGTTTTACTGCCTACCACTGAGACCAGATTAAGGCTGAGCACTGCCACACTTTCACTTGTGGGATTCTGATAAAAACTAAAGATAATTTTAGTTATAAAAGAGAGAAGAATTATGGATGATATATTACCACAGAGAATGTATTCAGTGTCTTTACAACAGAACACTAAATAAATGATTATGAACAGAACCAAACTGGACTGTACAGGGTTAAAATGACTTGGCTTTTTAAGTCCCTCATTTATTAGCAGTGTGAGCTTAGAGGGTGTTGATATTACCTATATTCTCCCTGGAAACATTATTTTAAATACTGTTTCTGACCAAATGCTGTGTAATTCTTTTTACTTGAGGCTGCCAGGTAATATAGTGTAGTCCATCTCTACCTAAAATACAAAGATGTTGACATTCTTTCTAAGATGGTGAGTGTTTTGAATTCTTTTTCTAGGAAAAGATTTAACTTTTAACCTATGTACTCTTGAGTATAGATTAATATTTGTTTGTTGGTATTAGTAATAGCATTTACAATAACATTATTAGTAGAATTTTATTTTGATTTAGGGCAGTGACATTGCCCATGTTCTCACCTAAGATAGAGTTCCACATGTCGTGTCTGATCATTAGGGACATTTATAATTCATTTTTATTGTTGCCCACATCATGGACCTAAGCCTCCTTTTAAGAGCACTACAGAGAAAGCCTTGTCCCTGGTTCACCTGAGAGCCTCTTAAATATTTCCACACCCACCTGGTGGTCATGGGTCCTGATCTGCTCTGTTATTCCTCTGGGAGAATTATTCCTATGTACTTCAGAAGTTCCAACATGCCGCACACTGTTACTGGGTGTTCCTGTTTTGTTCTTAAGCTTGATAATCACTTTAAGCACTGTATTTTTTATTTCTGTCATCACATTTACTCCCGTTATTAAAAGCCATAAGAAAAATATCAGTCTTTCCCAAACTGCATAGGTCTAAGTTAAGAAGTGAAATATTTTTCCTTGTAGCCATTCAAAAAGTACTTGGCTTGCACCCATCTCTCCTCTATGACATTTTTCTCTCTTCTGCACATGTTGAAGCAGTCAAGCATGGAAAGAAATTTTTTCTTTCAATGAATTGGCACAGTCATACAAAGAAGTTGCTTCTGGATATCAGCCTTGAAAAAGCCACAGTTTTGGTAAGGCCTTTGTGACTGAAGATGGTTTTATGGAATTTAAAAAGGAAACCTACAAACAGTCAAGTGATGACAGAAGAGAATATAATTAGAGAGGGGGAAGCCTGCTAAATGCACCTTGAAACCCCATAGGTACCATATGGAATCTGTTATGGGAAGTTTATTGAACATTTACTTCCTCATTACCACCCAAGATGGGAAAGGCAAGAAGGGTCCAAATTACAGCTGGATGAATGGATGGAGATATTGCATCGATTTTATGTCTTAGAATGCTAACTATAGACTGTGTGGAAATTTTTTTCCACACCGTATGGGCCCTGGGAAAATGGAAGAACAGCATTAGCAGCTACTTAGCAACTCAGTAAGTTCCACAGAATCAAACCAGATGTTACAAAGAGAACTGGAAAAGGAAGCCTGTTCTGTATGCTTTTCAAAATGTTTATTTTTAGAAGAAGGTATTGTCTAAATAAGAAAGACAGACTTAAGGAAACTCTGGGTAATTATCCCACCTATCCACAAATAGAATGGAAATAAAAATTGACCTGAAGAAAAATAATATAAATAGAAATCATCTAAAGATTCAAATCTGTTCTAAATAGCACAACAGAGAATTAAAGTACAACGGTTCTTTAGCAGAGGTTAGAGAGTGTGGAATATGAACAAATCTTTCTTTCAAACTGTTGCCATGACCATGTTTCTAAAAATGAAATGACATGCTTGTTCAAAATCCTCATTGCCTTCAGGATACAGTCTGACCTCCTTGGTTTAGTATGCAGAACTTCTTACAGACTGTTGCTACAGAAGGGCACTTACAGAACAATTTGTTTTTCATGCACACCCACATGTTTTGACTACCTTGTTTGCCTGCCACATAATGGGCATTGCTCTGAGCATTTTGTTTATGAATTAATTTTATTCAGTCACCACCATGACTCTCTAATGTAAATACTATCTCTTGCATTTAAGGATCAGAAATCCAGAACACTGAAACTAAAGAGCTGAAAGAACTTAGAACTATTGTCCGAATGATGACCCCTTTGAGTTTTGTGTATTGCTCATCTGTTTTGATTGACCTGAATTCCCTTGCTATTACCCCTACCCTGTTGCACATAGTCTTCCTGGGAAACTTGTAGTCTCTTGAAAGATTCAGACTGTTATGCCCAAAGTCGTGACCCTGGAGAGACCACCAGAGACAAGGAGGTAGCAGAATGCAAAAGCAAGGTTTATTGAATAGAGACGAGCTAGCTCGTGAACCACTCCAGATGTCTGTTACACCGGAATCATGCAGGAGGGTTGATTAGGGCCGCAGGTGGGGCTCCTTTTATAGCCCGAGGCTGTGAATTGGGTTCAGGTGAGGATAATGGCATGAGTCATTAGCTAATTGGCTCGTGCTAGGGGCTTTCCAGAAACTAGGGTAGGGGTGCCTGGTAACAACGGGTCAGGCTTTTGATTGGTTAGTACCAAGGTGAAAATCATTTTTATTATTATTTCTTCCTGGCATGTTTGGGCTAGTTTTGTGCAGGGTCCTGTATGGTCAAGCTGTCCTGGTTCTGTGCCCTGGAATATCTCCTTAGGATCCAGATGATGGTATATTTTGACTAGAGCATTTGGTGGTCAGATAGCAGGGCCAGAGTGGTATGGATTCTGCAGTCAGAAATTAGGTCATGCTGCCCGTCTGTGAACAGCAGTTTCTAGCTATGGTCTCTGGGAACTGGGTGAGGGACTCTTTCTCAGGGCTCTGTCTGCTTTAGTTCTGCATAGTTCTCTAAAATGGAAGACTCCTTTTAGTCCTGGACCCCACCTAGATCATCCAGGTGGCCATTCTCTCCTAGAACTGGGCAAGCCCCCGCCCAGAATGTGGAACTGAACTCTATTTTATCTCAATGGCTACTAGACTACAAAATAGCATTTCTTGAGCTAAGTTTACTCTCTTCAAGACAAAATATGCTTGCCTCTGGGAAGGCTTTAACAAAAACAAACTTGATGATTATTATCTATTCTTTGAACTAAGTGCTCAGCAGGTCTCTAGCTCAGCTCTAGTATTTTGGATTCTTTTTCAGGGATTAGGAACCTCTGAAATCAGGAATTGGGCATGCATATTAGAATATTTGCTTAATAATAAAGAAGACAAAAAATGGAGAAATAATAGATTCTTATTTATTCAGAATACTATTTAGAAACAAAATGAAAATACACATTGCACCTATAATCTCTGAGAATATCTTTTTTCTCTTATCTTGATACAAAATAAAAGTATAATGCATAGATACTTGTTATTGTCACAAATTCTCGAATCAGCTAGAGAAAGGACACAGAAATAGTCTTGAGACTTGAAAAATGCTCATTATAAATGTTTAATTTTAATCTTTCAGATCTTGTCTTCAGGTTTTTATTCCCAACAAAAGTTGTGCTGACTCTATAATCTTATCTATTCAAATGCTCAGTGCTGCACAATTTGATGCCATACTTACTACAGCAGGGAAGGGGCAGATATAACTGTGTTTATAAAACAAGATAAAAAAGAGTCGACATTTAAAACCAGAAACAGTGTTCAATTTGTTCTCATTGTCATTGGAACTAAATTTTAGAATGTATATTATCATAATGGGATTATGCTGGTAATGTTGTAAATATTTGTCTTGTCTATGGACTTAATAAAAAGCTGATTGGCCAAAGGCAAACAGGAAGTGTGGGCAGGGATACCAGGCTAAGAAAACTCGGGAACATCTCAGAGCAGAGACAGATGCCAGACATAGATGTCGAGAGTCATCATAGCTACCAGGAGATGCAGAGGAAATGCTGCCGTGAGAAAAGGTACTGATTTGCATGGCTGAACAAGATGGGTTGAGTTCAGATGAAGGAACTAGCAAGTAGTATTCCTGGGCCCTAGGTCAATCAGCGTAACAATAATACAAGCATCTGTGTCGTTCTGTGGGACTGTGGGTCTGAACCTCTGAGCTAGACTGGAAAGTCTAGGCCAGAACCATTTACAAGAAATGGCTGCCCAAGCTGGGTGATATACACCCACATAAAACTTGAGAAAAATTTAAAAAGGGTTCTAGATCACAGAATCAGAGCCAAAATCTGCTTTGAATTGTGTGTCTCTCACATGAGCTGTGGTTCAGAGATGCCCTGGTGAGGCATGTGGGCTTTGGCTTTGGCCGGCTTGTGGCAGGCATTTTAAACCAAAGCTGGTTCCCAAGTCTCACGAAAGACTTGGAATCAGAAACAAATGGTTTATGGTGGATTTAAGGTTTCTGTTTTCACAGGCAAAAGGGAACAGAGTTAAAGATTGATTCTTAGTAGAGCAGCATTTTCTCAGATCAGCTTTGTTTGCAGGAGACAAGCAGAGATATGGCTTCTTAAAGTGAGATTTCCATGATTCAGCCTTAGAGGTGAAACACTTGTGAGTCTTTTAAGAGACTTTGCTACCAAATACTTAATGGAGTTAATGAGCAGCAGACTGCAGTGCTTTACTTGGTGATTATATGAACCCTAAAATTCCACAGAGTGGTAATTGTGTATGATAATTAGCTAAAAAACTAAACTGTGTGAAGCTAGACTAGGAGCTGGGAGGAGCCAGGCAGGCACCTTAGCAAACCCTTTGATCCTTAGCACCACACCTTGTGAGATGAAGGCTGTGGTCAGAAACAGAAATAAAGAAAACTGGGTGGAGAATTAAAGGTGTGGACAGAAACAAAAAAGTAATAAAGGGAGCTGGATGAAGTCAGCTACCCTAGTGAAGCCTTTAATCCTTAAACCAAACCTTGGCGGATTAAAGGTGTGTACAGAAACAAAGAAACAGAGGAAACTTGGTGGAAAATTAAAGGAGTGTAGAAATAGAAGGAAATAGAGACAGCTGGGTGTGTCATCCACTCTAGCCAAGAAAAGGGTAGTTAGAAACAGAAAAGATAAGAGATATATAGTAGAGACAGATTAAAAAAAACCTGTAAATGGTTTAGGATATGTTTAAAATATACATAGGCTTGAAAGAGAAAATAAAAAGGATAAAAGGGTAGAAAAAGTCCTTTAAAAAGAAAGTAAAAAGAAACAGTAATAAGCCATGTAAAAATGGAAAATACAAAAAGTCTCTGGGTACTGTATGTAATTATTGTCTTGTCTTTAAGTCTTTTGACTATAAAGGACTTTTGACTATAAAAGCTACTAAAACCTATTTGAATATAAGTGTGTTGCATTAATCCAACCTATAGATCTGGTAAATGAGTTGACATTAAAATTGAAATCCAAAGATATGCTACTTTGGAGAAGAGGTTTTCTTTTTATTTCTATAGAAAATGAGAAGCTGTGGATTTATTTCCAGCTAAAGATACTAAAGTTTGGTCAAGGAAGACCCCCTGAAAAGTCTCCAATAAAAATGGATGGCTCAGATGTTTCAGTATTTCAGAGTACCTCTGTTGAAGTTTCCTCTGAGTTCTGCATTCAAAACAACTTCAAGGAGACTGGCTGAGATGACCCAGTGTTACAGACTACTCTACTAAAGACTTATCCATAATCCATAACCCTAAATTTTTCTTTGGATCCCCAGGGGATTGCCAATACCCCCTTTCAGCAGGAAGTAGCCTAGAGAACTATGCCCACACTCCCAAAAAATGGATTATAGATGTTTGTGTTTGTTTACAGTGTTGAGTATAATTTTTTATGGATAATGGGATAAAAGGATATTAGATTTGGGGTTCTTGTTTTAAAAGGAGAAAAAGTGGAAATTTAGTGGGATTATGCTGGTAATGTTATAAATATTTGTCTTGCCTACAGATTTAATAAAAAGCTGATTGGCCAAAGGCAAAGAGGAAGTGTGGGCAGGGATACCAGCCTAAGAAAACTTGGGAACATCTCAGAGCAGAGACAGATGCCAGAGTCATCGGAGCTGCCAGGAGATGCCGAGGAAATGTTGCCATGAGAAAAGGTACTGATCTGGCCAGCTGAACAAGATGGGTTGAATTCAGATGAAGGAACTAGCAAGCTGTATGCCTGGGCCCGAGGTCAATCAGCGTAACAATAATATATGCCTTTGTGTGATTATTTGAGGTGAAGTGGGGCCAAAGGTGAGACCAAACCTCTGGTTCAGGCTCAGAAAGTCTGAACCTAATACAACATATTATACTTTTAGAGTAACAATATGTATTTTATGACTTGCACAGACTTTCTTTGGACATGGTTTCACTATTGCTCTTAAACACAAAGGAATCCCCCTGCCTCACCATCTTGACTGTCAATATTACAGGTATATGCCATGATACCCCACCACCCAAACATTTTCTTAATTTTGGTTGGTGTAGAGTGTCAAATGAACAATTTCTACATGTTACTGTAGTCATGTTCAAGATTATTTTTCCACAGTAATTTTAATATATCATTTAAGAGCAAGAACTTTTATTGTTCTAGTACGTAGGTGGCGCTTCTGACACCCAAATTTTTATCTGTCCTTTAACAAAAAGAGCTTGCTTTTCAACAACTTTTCAGTTATTTAATTCAAGAGTGAGAAGGGTAAGTGATTTTAAGCAGATTATAAAAACTAGATTGTGTTTTTAGCATCTATGCAGGTATACAGATGCGCTTTAAATAATCTAAGGCTGTGGTCACTGTCCATGCTGCAATTTGTCCATATAGAATTGGTACACAGTGTTTTTTGATTTGTTTTGTTTTAGTTCTTTGGTTATTTGAAATTAGTCTTTGCTACTATGTAACAGTTTTTTATATATCAAGTAATTGCATTTGAAATTCATATGGATTTACTATCTCTTTCTTTCCTTCTATTTATTTATTATATATATATATTTATTATTTGGAGATTTTACATTATGCACTCCATCAAACTCAGTAACTCATTTAAGTTTTTATAAATATTAATTTTTAGGATTTGAGGTAAATGAATTTATATAAAATAGCCATTGGGTAATTGTACAGAAGAATAATAAAAGATAATAAATTCCCTAGTAAAATCTCAAAAGGTCCTAGAAAGTAACTCTGAAAATAGTATTTTAGTTTATCATTTTATTTTAAAATTTTTTGTTTGTATTTACTGTTTTGTCACTCTATTTGAAACCAGGATCTTTCTAATTTTGTTTAAATTACTTTTCCATGTTATAACACAACTTGATGTCACAAAGCTTTACTTTGATAGTATTTTAGTATATTTATTGTCAGCTCTCTGCATGTTACATTGTGTGCATGGGGGGCATAGGATTGTGTATATGTGTGTGGTGTATACGACAGTGTTTTATTATATAGTTATTTGTGTGTGGTGTGTACAACAATATTTTATTATATAGTTATTTGTGTGGTGTGTGTGTGTGTGTGTGTGTGTGTGTGTGTGTGTGTATGTGCACAAGCATAAATGTCAGAGACAATTTTCAAGTTCACTCTTCTCGTGTAGCAGTTCTGAGGATAAAACTCACATCATCAAGCTTTAGGCAAGCATGTTTATCCACTGGAGCATCTTGCTGACTCCATCAGAACTATTTTTTATATATTATTTTTGCTTGTAGTTTTTATGCCTCTTTAATATCAGTATTTTCTATTTCCCTCCTATATTAAAAATTCCCTTTTATATTATAAATTATCTTGAATAGCATTCCTCTTATCAAAATACCTAACTGTTGATTATTAAAAACATCAATAGGTGATATGAATTGGCAAAATAAATATATAAGATGATAATCTAGGTTATGCTATTTTCCTAGGTAATTCTGATTTTTTTATTATTGATTATTTGAAAATTTCACATAATGTACTTTCCAGTCCTCCCAGGTGCACCTCAAACTTGTGACCTGCCCAAAACAAAATAATAATAAGAATAAGAACCAAGACTATCAAGTCCAATTAGTGTTGCCCAGATACTCACTGGAGCATGGTCAAACTCCCAGTGGTCAGCCATGATAACTATAATTTTTTAAAAGATGAATGATATCTTCAAAATGGTGGAAAAGCACACTACATTCTACCAGCAAAGTTGCATTTTTCTTTTCTGGTGAATGTTGAATACAGAGGTAACCTGTTTTTCCTTTGTCTATACTTCATGCATTATAGCCCAGTGGGTCTCAACCTTCCTAATGCTGCTACATACAGTTCTTCTTGTTGTAGTAACCTCCAACCATAAACTTATTTTGGTTGCTACTTCATAACTAATTTTGCTACTGTTATGAGTTGTAATGCAAGTATCTATGTTTTCTGATGATCTTAGGTAACCCTTGGGGTCATTTGGTTGCAAAAGAGTCATGACCCAAAGACTGAGAACTCTTTTAGGCTATGCTCATACTTTCATGAAACTAAAATCCATTTTTTATCCTTCGAGTATAGTATTTATTTCTTTAAATTTCCTCTATGCTATTTGTTCTGTTACATCAAAATTAAATGTTTGCTATAGCATTTAAAGTGATTCCTATTAATTGTAACTGATTAGAACATTTCAGGATGTGATATTGAATATATTAAAATACTTTTCAATTTGGATGTAAGAGTAGATTGATTAATAAACCTTATCATCTTTTTCTTGCTCTGCATTTAATTTTCTTTAACAAACAGAAGAAGAAGAAGAAGAAAAAAACAGTAACTAGGAAACATCCAAGAGTAATTTATTATTAGTGTGTTATATGTGTGAACAGTTCTGGCATGTCAGTGAATCATCTGTGAAGTGGGAATGACTCTTCACAGACACTTTCTGGAAGCTGCTGATGAAAGTTATCAGCATTATGAAATCACATGCACACACTGCCTCTGCTTTTATGGTACATTGTTAGGGGTGCTTGGAGGAACTATACTTGCTTTTTTTCATGCCGAAAACAGTATCATTGCATTCTTACATCAGACAGGAGTAGAAACTAATTATGCCTGTACTTTGCTTTTGCTCATGTAAGCAGTGGAATCCTTCTTCAGTGAACATCCTGTAATTGGTTCTTTGGGTTGATAGGTCCAGACAGGGATGCAAGAAACAGTTCAGTTCTCTATCCTGGGTCTGATCATCCTGCACATCATTTCTATTAGGGTTGAACACTGTTTCAATAACAATCCTTGAGACACATAAGAAACACAAACAGAAACAAAGACTGTAAGCATATTGCCTATTTCAATATTCAAATACTCCTCTGATTCTTTAAGAATAACTAATTAGACTATTTTCAGATTTAGGCTGTGGGCATTGACTCTGATTTTTTTCCTTTTTCCTTGATATGGATTTCCACATTTTTTTGCATTCTTCCTGGGAGTGTTGCCAGACAATAGAGTTGTTAACTGCCTGCAGTCTGCCAGGCTTTTCATTTTGTTTTAATTTTTCTATTGTTCCATGAAGCAGAGAATGGAGCACCAGTTTTCCAGTGCAAGTAAGCATTCCAGCAGCAGATGGCAGTTTACACTGTGCTAGTCACAGGAAATAAAAGACCATTAAAAAAAAAAAAAAGAACAGAGAATATATAAATCTTCATGTATCCAGTAAACTAAAATGATCAAATATTAATATATGTACAATAATTTTTGTTGCTGTTGACACTGACACTGTGGGATTTATGGACTTAGAGCTATGTCATGGCTGGTATTCTTTTAGTGTATTTAAAATAAGTTGAGGAAGAGGATACTGGTAAATTAGGTTCTTTATTGTGAAGGGAAGTATTTAAAAGGTAAAGAGATGTCATATGTATTATGTGATTAAAGTTATTTTTTTATGAAAGAAGGGTTATATTTTATTTAAATTTCTATTACTTTTCTTGATGATGAACTTTGTCACAGTTTGAAAGCTACTTAGGATATGTACTAATAACTACATATTTCTGAGGTTGTGTTTGCACAAAATCAAGATGAATTCCCTACACTTAGGAGATTGGTAACATTTGAATACAACAGAACTGAGAAATATCACTTTTAGTTCAAAGCTTAAAATAATATTTGGAGAATATCCTCCTGAGCAACATATCACAAACCCAGAAACATAAGCAGGGATGTACTCACTCATTAGTGGACTGTAAACATATAAGCAAAAAGCAAAACATGTTCAAGTTGCAAACCACAACCACTGAACAGCTTGGGATCTGAAACACCTTGGACTGACTCTTTGGATCCCACTCCCTCCAGAGGAACACCTGACCCACTCTTGATGTTGGGGTGAGGAAAGTGGATCTGCCATGAGTGGATGCTGAACTAAGCCACCTTGGGACCTCCTGTCCTTGCTGGGAAGGAGATAAAGAGATGTGGAGAAGAAAGAGTGACTGGAAAGGGTGGAAGGGGGAAGGGAGCTTGAACAAGGATATACATGGCTAAAAATATGACTTTATTCATGAAAAAATAAATTATTAAAAAAATAATAATTTTTGTTGAGTTTTTTTTACCTTTTTTTTTTGCATGATTAGACATTTTATGTAATACAGGTGAAAAACAAATTATCCCAGAAACCCACATACATTCATACACAAGCAACTTGTTAGAGAACCATGTAGGCCAGCAAGATATTTTCTTCAGTCAGGTCTTTTACTGGCAAGCTGTAGTTTTGCTTTTTTGACTTTTAACTTCTTACATCTACTAGACAGAGCAAAAGAAATGTCTCAGTTACCCTCTGAGTTTAAAGAAAGTTAGCAGAGATGATGAATGTGTTTCAGGGATGTTTCAGATCAGGTAGTTTATGCTATAAAAGTCTGATTTTATTATTTGTGTCTTAAATGGTATAGCTCCAACTGAAGTTGAAGTTGAAACATAATAGAAACTGAAAAAGGAAACTGTGAGCTGCCTTACAGAAATGGTCTTAATAGTTCAATGTCCTGTAAAAGCTTTAATGAAAAAAAATAGTTCACCTTTCCCTAAAATATTTGACAATATTGAAGAGTAATAGTATCAGATTTTTTTTAATCTGAAAGTTTTTATTTATTTGTTTGTAGTTTAAAATTTTTAATGGATCTTACCAGATGGTTGACTATTACTTCTTCTTCTTCTTTTTTTTTCCTTCTTTATTTTGTATTTATCAAAAAAACAGTAAAAAGAATTTAAAAATGCGGAAGAGTTAACAATAATATACAGAGGATAATAATCATAAGCATGGCTAATCAAGAGTGGAAATGCAAATAAGATTGTTACACATATATTTTCTTTGTGTTCAGCTTTCCCTCTGAATTTTTTTTCCATCCCTGAATATCCTTTTTGAAGGTCTCTTCCCCCTCCCACCACATCTGATCATTTTTCTTCTCTGCAACTCCCCATCCCCTCCCTTGGCAGGGAGCAGACAGTCTTATGGTCACACTGGCCCAATAATGCTTGGATCAGTCTTCACTCCTGGCCAAATCCAGTTTTGTCCCCCTCCCTCAAGAGTGAGTCAGGTGTTCCTATAGATGGACTGGGGTTTGAAGGGTCAGTCCAGGGTATTTCTGATCCCAAGCTGTTCAGTAGTTGTGGTTTGCTGCTTGGGCATGTTTGGCTTTTTTTTCCTGTTTGTTTGTTTAGAGACCACTAGTGAGTGAGTACATCCCCTGCTTATCTCTCTGAGTTTGTGATACTTCGCTCAGGAGGATATTCTCCAAATCCATCCATTTGCCTGTGAATTTTAGGATATCATTTTTTCTTACTGCTGAGTAGTATTCCATTGTG